>PVIH01007926.1:0-95957 GCA_004025045.1 Sigmodon hispidus
GTCTGTTGTTATGTCCCCCTTTTGATTTCTGATTTTGTTGATTTGAACACTCTCTCTCTGTTTTTTGATTAGTTTGGCTAAGGGCTTATCTATCTTGTTAACTTTCTCAAAGAACCAACTCTTAGATTCATTGATTCTTTGTATTGTTCTTTTTCTTTCAATTGTATTGATTTCAGCTCTAAGTTTGATTATTTCCTGCTGTCCACTCCTTCTAGGTAAGTTCGCTTCTAATTGTTCTAAGGCTTTCAGCTGCGCTGTTAGGTCTCTAGTGTGGGATTTCTCAAGGTTTTTCATATAGGCATCTAGGGCTATGAATTTTCCTCTTAAGACTGCTTTCATTGTGTCCCACAAGTTTGGATACGTTGTAGATTCATTTTCATTGAATTCTAGGAAGGCTTTGATTTCTTTCTTAATTTCTTCCTTGACCCAGAGATGGTTCATCTGATTGATGTTTAGTTTCCATGAGTTGGTAGGCTTTCTTTGGGTTTTGATGTTGTTGAACTCTAACTTTAGGCCCTGGTGGTCCGATATGTTACAAAAGATTATTTCCATTTTTTTGTATCTGTTGATATTTGCTTTATGACCAATTATGTGGTCAGTTTTGGAGAAAGTTCCATGAGGAGCTGAGAAATATGTATATTCCTTTGCCTTTGGGTGAAAGGTTCTGTAGATACCTATGAAATCCATTTGCATCATAACTTCATTTAGACTCCTTATTTCTCTGTTGAGGCTCTGTCTGGTTGATCTATCCAGGGTTGAAAGTGGGGTATTGAAGTCTCCCACTATTAGGGTATAAGAATTGATGTGGGATTTGAGCTTTAGCAGTGTTTCTTTTACATATGTAGGTGCCCCTATATTAGGAGCAAAAACACTTGCAGTCCAGAAGTCTCAATAAAATCCAGTTCCTTGGACACCCTCAACTACAAAATGTCACCCCAGTCCCCCCATTATCTAGTAATCCCAGCAGCAATTTGAGATCCACAGATCCTCTGCACCCACTGGATTTTGAGGTAAGTGACACTCAACCCAACCCAGGCCCTGAAACACAGCCCTTGGAACCTCACCCCCACTCATCTCTCCCCTAAATCCAGACCAGCAGGAAAATCCCTGCAGGACAGAAGCCCCAGTAAAATCCAGTTTGCTGGACACCTCCAACTATAACCCCTGGTCACAACCCCCCAACCCTTCATCACCATGCCATCTCAGCAGCAGCCTGTCACCCACAGTACCCCAGTACCAGTTGGATCAAGAAACAGGTCCTGAGACCCATAGTCCCTCAGTTCCTATTAGATCAGAGTGGCTACCCAAGACCCACAGTTCCTTAGCACCTACTGGATCAAGAGAGGCCACCTGAGACCCACAGCATATCAGCACCTAGTAGATTAAGAGAGGTACCTAAGACCCAAAACTCACCAGCATGTGATGGTTCAAGAACCCCTATAGGATCAACAGCTCCTTCTGGATCAAGAATACATATTGGACCAAGACTTTATCCCTGAGACACAGAATTAGCCAGCTCTTGTTACACAAGTCAGATCATTGTGGCACAGAATACACTACATCCAAGTGGACAAAGAGTCCAGATCAGACCAAAGAGAGGCTTTCTGAGACACAAACACAGCTAGAACAGATTTCTTCCAAATCAACTCCCTAAGATACAAATTCTGTAGTAATCCAAGGAAGAAATGGGCAGATGCCAGTGTAAGAACACATATAACAACACAAATAACAACATAGCACCACCAGAATCTGGTAGTTTTACAACAACAATACATATTCATGGCAATGCGGAAGACGCAGAAAGAAACCACCTTAAAAACAACTTCATAAAAATAATAAAAGCCTTAAAAGAGAACATGAAAATTTCCCATAAATAAATAGAAGAAAAGACAAAGAAAACATTGGAATAGTTCAAAAAATCCCTTAAAGACAATAAAGGAAACCAAGAAAAAAAACAATCATACAGGTGAAGGAAACATTTCAAGATTTAAAAATTGAAGTAGAAGCAATAAAGAAGACATGACCCAAGGCAATTCTGGAACTAGAAAATTTGAAGAAAAGAACTGGAACTACACATACAAGCATAACCAACAGAATGCAAGAGATGAAAGAGAGAATCTCTGGAGTGGAAGATTCCATAGAGGAAATAGATAACTCAATCAAAGAAAACAAAAAGCCATAACACAAAACATCCTGGAAATGTGAAACACCATGAAGAAAAACAAAACAAAAAAAACAAAGAATAATTGGAATTAAGAAGGAGAAGAATACCAACTCAAAGGCACAGAAAATATATTCAACAAAATCATAGAAAAAATTTTCCCAATCTAAAGAAGGAAATACCTATAAAGGTACAAGAAGCTTACAGAACACAAAATAGATTAATCCCCCAAAAGATTGTTCACCACATAATAATCAAGCCACAATACCTGTGAAATAAAGAAAGATAAAAACCCAAATTATTAATCTACAGAGCAATCAGAATAGCACCAGATTACTCAATAGAAACAATGAAAGGCAGAAAGTCCTGGTCATATGTAATACAAACACTAAAGACTGCAGTTGTCAGACCAGACTACTATACCAGCAAAACTATCAATCACCAGAGATGGAGTAAACAATTTATTTCACAGTAAAACCAGATTTAAACAATACCTATCCACAAATTGGGCCCTACAGAAAGCATTAGAGGAAAAACTCCAAAATAAAAAAGCTAGATACACCCATGAAACAAGCGGTGATAATCTTACAGAAGAAAAACCCAAAGAAGTAAATCACACATACACTACCACCAAAAATAATAGAAAACAAGTATTAATTACTGGTCATTAATATCCCTTAATATCAATGGACTCAAATCACCTGTAAAAAGACACAGACTATCACAATGGATGTAAAAACAGACTTGATCCTTCTGCTGTATATAAAAGATAAGCTTCAAATTCAAAGACAAACATTGGATAAAGTAAAAGGTTAGGGAAAGACATTCCAATCAAATGGACCTAAGTAACCAGTTGGTGTAGCCATTCTAATATCTAACAAAATAGACTTCAAACTAAAATAAATCAAAAGAGACCAGAGCAGACATTACTTATTCATCTCAGAAAAAATCAACAAGATGAAGTTTCAATTCTGAACATTTATGCCCACAACACAAGGGCACCTACATATGTAAAAGAAACACTAATAAAGCTTCAACCTCATTTCAAACCTGACACACTAATAGTGGGAGACTTCAATACTCCACTCTCACCAATGAATATGTATACCAGACAATAAATTAACAGAAAAATAAGGGATCTAACAGATGTTATGACTCAAATGGACTTAATAGTTATATACAGAATTTTCCACCCAAACACAAAGGAATATACCTTTTTCTCAGTACCCCATGGAACTTTCTCTAAAATTGACCACATACTCAGTCATAAAACAAATATCAATAGATATAAAAAATGGGAATAACTCCTTGTATCCTATTGACCACCATAAACTAAAGTTAGAGTTCAACAACAACAAAAACCATAGAAAACCTACAAATTCATGGAAACTGAACATCTCTCAATCAAACCACCTCTTAGTCAAGGAAGAAGTAAAGGAAGAAATTAAAGACTTTCTAGAATTCAATGAAAATGAATTCACAACATACCCAAACTTAGGCACAATGAAAGCAGTGCTAACAAGAAAATTCATAGCACTAGATGCCTGCATGAAAAACCTAGAGAAATCCCACATAAGAAACTTAATAGCACAGCTGAAAGCTCTAGAACAATTAGAAGCAAACACACATAGAAGGAGTACATGGCAGAAAATAACCAAATTCAGGGCTGAAATAAAAAAGATTGAAACACAAGAGAACAATACAAACAATCAATGAACCAAAGAGTTAGTACTTTGAGAGAGTCAACAAGATAGATAAACCCAAACTAACCAAAAGGCATAGAAAGAATATCAAAATTAGCAGAATCAGAAATGAAAATGGGGACATAACAGACACTGAAGAAATCCAGAGAATCATTAGTCATACTTCAAAACCTATGCCACAAAACTGAAAAACCTAATAGAAATTGATAGCTTTTTAGACAGGCACCACTTACCAAAATTAAATCAAGGCCAGAAAAATGACCTAAATTGACCTATAACCTCCAAGGAAATTGAAGCTGTTATTAAAAGTCTCCCAACCAAAAAAAAAAAAAAGTTCAGGGCCAGATGGTTTCAGTGCAGAACTCTACCAGACATTCAAAGAAGAACCAATAGCAATACTCCTCAAATTGTTCCATACAATAGAAACATAAGGAACATTGCCAAACACTTTTTATAAGTCTACAATTACCCTGATAACCAAGACACTCATAGATGCAATAAAGAAAAAGAATTACAGACCAATCTCCCTCATGAACATTGATGGGAAAATACTCAATAAAATACTGGAAAATCAAATTCAAGAACATATAAAAAAAATAATCCATTATAATTCAGTAGGCCTTATGCCAGAGATGCAGGGATGGTTCAATATATGAAAAACAACCTGAAAGAAAAAAAAACATATGATCACCTCATTAGATGCTAAAAAAGCCTTTGACAAAATCTAATACTCCTTCCTAACAAGAGTCCTGGAGAGATCAGGAATAGAGAGAAAATAACTAAATATAATAAAAAAGCAATATACAGCAGGTCAACAGCCAACATCAAACTAAATGGAGTGAAACTCAAAGCAATCCCACTGAAATCAGTAACAAGACAAGGTTGTCTCTCTCTCCATATCTATTCAATACCTTTCTTGAAGTCTTACCTAAAGCAATAAGAGAACAAATGGAGATTAAGGGGATACAAATTGAAAAGAAAGAAGTCAAACTATCACTATTTGCAGATGATATGATCGTATATATGAGTAACCACAAAATTCTACTAGGGAACTCCTACTGTCAATAAACACCTTCAACAATGTAGCAGGATACACGATTAACTTTTTTAAAAAAAATCAAAGCTCTCCTATACTCAAACGATAAAAATACCTGAAAAAGAAATTAGGAAAACATCACTATTTATAATAGCTGCAAATATCATTAAATATCTTGGGGTAACTCCTGAGTAAGTTGGGATCATAACAGAGAGTAATCAAGGGGAGGTAGAAAAAACACATGAGAGAAGGAGATGGTTAAGTGGGAAGAACAACAGAGAGGGAGAACAAAGAAATGAGTATTTTGATAGAGGGAGTGATTGTAGGATTAGAAAAAAAACCTGATGCTAAGGAAACCTCCAAGAATCCATAAGATATCCCCAACTAGGACTCTAAGCAATAGTGGGGAGAGTACCTAAAATGCCCTTCCCCTATAAACAAATGAATGACCACCCTAATTGTCATTGTTATAGAAGCTTCATCCAGCAACTGATGAAGGCAGAAGCAGAGATCTACAGCTAAGCACTAGATCAAGCTCCTTGTCCACCTGATGAAAGAGAGAGGAGAGAGTATATGAGCAAAGGGATCAGGATCATGAAGGGGAGACCCACAGAGATGGTTGACCCAAGTTATTGGGAGCTCACTGACTCTGAAATAACAACTAAGGAACCTTCCAGGAAAGGAATGAAATTTTCTTAATGTAGATGACAGTCAAACAGCACGGGCTGTTTGTGAAGTCTCTTGTATTAAAAGCGGAGTTTATTCCTAGTACATGAACTGGCTTCTCAGAGCTCATTCCCTGCATAGGAACACCTTACTCAGCCTTGATACTGTGGGGACAGACTCAGACCTACCTCAACTGGATATGCCAGATGGAACTGACTCATCTTGGGATTCCTTGCTCTCCCTGGGGAAGGAATGGGAGGATATTTGGGGGGAGGCTGAGGGAGAAAGGGGAAGAGAAGAGGGAGCAGTGGAGGTTATAAGAAAAAACTTTTTAAAGAAAATTTACTAATAAAAACATAAAGAAATGAATTTAGTTAGGCAAGGAGGCACATCCATGAAATTTCAACCCTTATATGCAGTAAGAAGTTTTTGGCCTGGCTTAGCCCCAAAATCCAGACCAACAGTTTCAAATAAACTGCCTACAGCTTGGTCCCAAATAATCTGTTATGTTAACTATAAGCTGTTAGGCTTATGGCTTGGGCTTATTGCTAGCTAGCTCGCACATATTAACCCATTTCTATTCATCTATGTGTTGCCACATGGCTCGTGGCTTACCTGAGTTCCTTTACATCTTGCTGTCTGACCCCACCCTCCTTCCTCTTTATCTATGCTTGGATTTTCTACCTGCCTATAAGCTGGCTTGCCATAGGCCAAAATGATTACTTTATTATCCAGTGATAATTCACAGCATGCAAAAAGAGATCTCACTTCACTTAGAAGTGGAAAATGAAGATTCATATGACTTCTTGAATTTGAGACTATCAGGATGGATGTGACAACAAAAAGAGAAAGACCTAGAACATGCAGAGATATGTATGACTTTTTAGTATGCCACACAAAAGTGAGAAATCTGACTTATCTGTGTTTGTTCTTAGGATCAACATAGTTAAAAGATAGTATCATAAATCAAAAATCTAGTGTGACTACTACAAGAGGAAGAAAAAAGTATTATGTCTCACTCTATCTATGAGGCAGAAAGAGTGGCAAATGATCAGAAAATGATAAAAGAAAAGAAAATACAAAGTCATTCATTTTCATTAACATACACATAAACAATTGAATAGGATGATGCAGCACACATATAAAAAATCAAGAAGTATATGACAGTAAAGATTATTATATTTCTGCAATGTTGTTTTAAAGCAGTTTGAATTCAATCAATATAATTTTTCCATTATTACAAGTTAAGGTACACTTGAAGCCCATTCCCTCCAGAGAAACACTTGACCCAATATTGATGTTGATGTGTGGAAAACAGATCTGCCTGGAGTGGATGCTGACCTAAGCCACCTTGGGACCTTGGGACCTCCTGCCCTTGCTGAGGAGGAGATAAGGAGATGGGGAAAAGAGAGAGTGACTGGGAGGGGCGGAAGGGGGAAGGGAGTTTGAACAAGGGGATACATGGATAAAAAAATGATACTTTATTCATAATAATAAAAGAAGAGAGTAAAAATAATATAAAAGAAATAGCCATATAAAATAAAAAGTACAATCTTGATTATGTATATTATTGTGTTTTCTTTTAATTTTTTATTGTTAATCATCTAGCTTCAGAAAGACATTTGATTGTAAAGGCTAAAAAAACACATTAAGGTATAAATTTAAAATGTATTAAAAGTATTTTAATTTAATATCAAATGTACCTATGACTCTTAAATATACTAATGTGTTAAGCTCAAACATTTCAGTACATCTAAATATATACAGGCATCTGGTTATGAAAAGGTTCAATGTTTTTTAATAAGTTTACAGTTAATTCTTTAAAAATTAAGTTGGAAGCTTATTTGCCATTTGTTTGCAAACAATTTCATTTCATCTTATCTTGGAATGCTCTACCATGTATAATAACATACTAGATTGTGGTATTTTTAGGCCCTAGAGTATGTTAAGAGCCTGAAGGCCAGGCTGGCTTCAGACAGTTCAAAAACAGTTACAACCAATGCCTTAAAGCATGTGCTCATAGCACTTCCTGATAAGCCATGAGAGCACCTCAGAAGTGGGCACTTCCTCATAAGCCAGCTTTGGGTCTGGTTGGGGGACCTTGGCAACAGGGGCGGAGTTATTCAAGATAACCTGGACAACTGAGAGACAGGTTATTCAAGATAACCTGGACAATTGAGAGACAGCCATGCTGCAGTGGTAGATGCCAGCAAAGCATAGCCCGTCCCTCTGGTTGAGTGGAGGGAATATGAGGCTTTCTGCTTTCTAAAATAAACTGAGCTTCCTTGTTTCAATTTGAAAAAAAAAAAAAGAAAGAAGAAAAGAGAAAGAAAGTAAGGAAGGAATAAAGGAAAAGAAAGAAATGAAAAGTCATATGTGGTAGCAAATATAAATTGTGGTAGTTTGAATGTGATTGGTCCTCATAATCTCATATGGAGGGGCACTATTAGGAGGTATGGGTATGGCCTTGTTAGAGGAAGTGTGCCACTGTGGGGGCAGGCTTCCTATGCTCAGGATACCACCCAGTGTTTCAGTTAACTTCTTGTTGCCCACAAGATACAGGAGTCTCAGCTACTCCTGCAGGCCCATATCTGCCTACCTTCTGCCATTCTCTCCACTATGATAATAATGAATTATTAACTTCTGAAACTACAAGCCACCATAATTAAATGTTTTCCTTGTAAAAGTTGCCATGGTTATGGTGTCTCATCACAGCAATAAAAACCTTAGCTAAGACACTTGTAATCCCAGAAGTCTGAAATCAGAGATAGCATGATAATAAGTTTGAATTCCAGGCCAGGGCCATATGAGACCCCATCTCAAAATGAAAATGTAAAGCATTACATAAATGAATTCAAGGACAGAAATTACACAATTATCTCAATGGACACAGAAAATACCTTTGAAAAAGTGCAATTAAACATCCATAATTAAAGTTGTGGAGAAGAAATGGAGAGCACATACATCAACTTAATAAAAGCTCTGCATAAAAATCCTATAGCCAAAACCATGATAAGAGGGGGACAACACAATGTTGAACCCTTGGCTGAGCAATATGACATGAGTAGGGCATAAAATGACATAAATAGGAGAATAAAAAGTCACAGTACTCCAATTTGCAGATAATATGATTCTAAATATAAAAGACTCTAATGATGTCACCAAAGATAAAAAAAAATACTATTAGGGGAGAAAAAAGCATTCAGTAAAGGGGCAGTACTCAAAATCAACACACAAAAGCCTCAAAATCCCTACATATCGATGACAAACATACAGAAAAAGAAATATAAGGTAAATGTGCTGCCTAGATTTATGTCACCTTGACACAAAGTGGAGTCATCTGAGAGGAGGGAGCCTGATTGAGAAAACACCTCTAGGAGACTGGGCTGTGGGCCAGTCTTCAGATACTTTAACTAATGACTGATGGAGGAGGGCCCAGTCTATTGTGGGTGCTGCTATCCCTGGGCTGCTGGTCCTAGGTTTTTTAAGAAAGCAGGCTGAGCAAGCCAGTAAGTAGCATCCCTCCATGGCCTCTGTATCAGCTCCTGCTTCCTGGATCCTGCTCTTCTTGAATTTTGGTCCTGACTCCCTTTGAGGATGGACAGCAACATATAAGCCAAATAAATTATTTTCTCTCCAACTTGCTTTTTGGTAATGGTGTTTTATCATAGTAATAAAAACTCTAAGACAATAAACTACTGCATTCACAATTACCTTTAAAAAGAATGTACATGGGAATAGGTCTAATCAAGAGAACAAGAAAAACATTCTACATTGAAAAATTTAAAACAGTAAAAAAAAATTGAAGATGTTCATGGTTCAAAAATATTATTAATATGAAAAAACCAATCTAAGTCCTAAGGTGGTAGCAATCTAAGTCCTAAGGTGGTAGCACACATCTTTAATCCTAGTACATAGGAGACAGAGGCAAGGTGGATCTCTGTGAATTCAAAGGCATCTTGGCCTACATAGTGAGTTCTAGTGTAGCCAGAGCTACATAATGACACTCTGCCTCAAAAATAAACCCACTTCAATTCTACCAAAAGCAATTTACTGATGCAATGCAACTGTAGTCAATTCACATATATAAAACAATATCTAAATTTATATGGAGGCACAAAAAGTTAAAACACCCAAGGACAATCAAAAAATCCTACAAAAAGAAAATTCCCAATAGTGTTATTGCTGGGTCCTGAGGTAGATTGATTCCCAGTTTTCTGAGGACCCATCATACTGCTTTCCAAAGTGGCTGAACAACTTTACACTCCCACCAGCAATGGAGGGGGAGGAGTAATGGACAGTGAGGAAAAGAGGGGGGGAGAAGAGAGAAGGTGGGAGAGGGAAACAGAGAGAGGAGGGGGAAAGGAGAGGAACAGAGCAAGAGGAGTAGAAGAGGAGAAAGAAGAAGAGAGGGGGTGTGAGAGGGAGTAAGGGAAGAGAGAATTAGAGAGGAGGAGGAGAGAAATGGGGAGAGGAAGGGGTAAGAGGAATAGACAGAGGAAGAGGGACAGGAGGAGAGGGGGCGGCAGTGGGAGAGAGGGAGAATTTAAGAGAGGAAGAGGTGGAAAGGGAAAGAGGGAGAAGGAGAGAGAGGGAAGGGGAGGGAGATAGAGATGGAAGGGCAGACAGACACACAATAGAGACTGATGAAGCTCATTCATGTTAGGTGTCCTGCAGTGAGTGAGAATGCTAGCTAAGCATGGCCCTGGGACAGGCAGAGCAAGTAGTGTTCCTCTGCAGTCTCAGCTTCAATTTCCTGCCCTGACTTCCTCAATGGTGGAATGTAACATGGAAATGAAATAAATATTCTTCCTCCTAAGTTGCTTTTGCTCAAGTGCTTTGGCACAGCAATCAAAAGAAACCAGAACATGTGGCTAACACCACCCTCACTGTGCTATATCCTGAGACTTTTTATATAGTTTTAATTTGAGACAAGGTCTCTCTAAATTGACCAGACCAGCCTTGAAATCCCTTTGCTGACCAAAATGATCTTAAATTTAGGATTTTTCCATCTCATCCTTACAGGTTTGTCTTGTTGTTTATTTTACTATGTAGTCCATGCTTTTGGAGGAGGCAGGGGGTACAGACAGGGTTTCTCTGTGCAGCCCCAGCTGTCCTGGAACTCACTCTGTAGAACAGGCTGGCCTCAAACTCAGAGATTCGCCTGCCTCTGCTTTGAGTGCTGGGATTAAAGGAATGCTCCACCACTGCCCAGCTTGAGTTGAACTTCTAAATCTTCATAACCTTGAAAGTACTGGAATTATAAATAGGTACTCTAATACACATGGCTCACAACCTTTTCATTGTTTCTACAACATTCCATACACATAGAAAAAAATATAATTAAAACATTCATGTTCTGGGCAGCAAGGTCAAAACTGTAAGTTCCCACTAGTATCCCAATCAGGATATCAAGAAATTTCCTGAAGTATTTATTGACCATGACATTGGAGAAAAAAAAAACACTCAAGGATTCTGCCTCAACTCAGGCCCAGAAATATGCTATGTGTTATCACATGAAAGCAAATCAGTGATCTATTGAGTTTAAACAAAGTGAAAAGACGACAACAACAGTCATAAAAACTATCACAGCCACCAAATTACTTCAAGTATCAGGTTTTTCTCTATGGATTAATATTTATCTGTAATTTACATATAGATATTAATTTATGAAAAATGAGTTATGCATTGCTTTAGGAACATATGTAGATATCACTAGAACATATAAGCAGAACGGTTATATTTTATGCCAGATTCATGTCAGAAATTATTTTTACCAAGACAATTGTTCAAAACTGGGAAAAATGTTTCACGTTTTCAATGTCACTGGAACAATTTGAAATAGCTGACCAGACATCTGCCATGAAACAAAAGATGAGTGTGATGGTCACTGATGTCTCAATCTGCTGAGCCCACACATATTTCCACTCACATCCTAGCACAAAGTTGTCAGGGGCTATTCCAAATAATGTTGAAAATAGTATTTGTTCCCTTGGTCAAACTTTACATTATTCAGCTACTGTAGTTGCCTCAATCTACTTTTATGGCCTTTGAAATGTTTTCATGCCTATTATGTGGTTTACCTTTTGTTTCCTTAGGATTTTCTTTTCACTGTGGAAAAACAGAAGTTGAATAAAAGGAGATCCATCCCTTGAGTCAGAATCCCTTGTGGCGGACAGTTGAGAAAACCCAGAAGTTGATGTCACATGCCTCTTTTTTACAATCCCAGATCTATCAAATCTGTAACTTAAAAATCTTCAGTGTTTCTTGTTCTAAACTTTCTTATCTGTAGAATTTTCACATTGTTTTGTTCTTCACAATGTTGTATTAAATAAGTTAATACATGTAAATCATCGAGTTCATATAATATGTATGTTTTTCATACCTTGAAAATACCTTGTTTTTCAGTTTCTACAGTGGATAAGCAAATCATACAAGTGTAGTACCTTATAGGTAATAAACCTCACTTAGAAGGCAGAGACAAGATTGTTCCAAGTTTGAGGCTAGCCTAGTCTATAGAATGTGAGCCTGTCTCAAACAGTAAGAGCAAAATAGGTCATCCTGGCATCAATTCCAAGCAATTTTATAATGAGTTCAAATATTTTAAACTATGAAAATATTTAAAATATTTAGAATTTGCTAATAGATTATCTTTTAATACCTAACGCTAAGATTTTATGTAACACTCAATAACCTTTGCTCAATAGCGAAATGATCCAAGAAATCTTTGTTTGATTTTTCTCAAAACATTAAGATGATCTTTGGCTCAAGAAACTCATGTTTTCTAGTTCAAAATAAACCACAAGAAGCAAAGGACATTAAATAAGTTGTTTCCATAATAGAAGAAGCAAAACCAGTTACATAATCAAGAAGGTTCTTACTGAAGCCAAGGACATTAAGGATGGGGAAAAGGGAAGGAATTAATTCCAAGTCAGAAATGGGGGCAAAGGCATTCTTTGTCATTGAAATCATCCATCTGTGAAGCATTAGTCACCTGTGAAAATAAGATAAGTTGTGAACTCTGTACTCTGACTCATGCTATCTTTTCTGATAGCATTTAAAGGGCTGAATTTTCCCAAGCTGAAGCTCAATTGGAGATATTTACTTTATAATTCTGTTTTAAGTGTTCTCTAGCTATTTTGACAATGCCTGGAGTTTCAGATAGAAAAAGTAAAAGCAGTCTAGAAAGTCAGGTGTGGAGGGAGAACTCCTATGTCTTAACATACAGAAACTTCCATGGACTTTGCTTTGCTCATTTCTTTTACACAGTTTCATGTAGCCCAAGCTCTCATTAACTCATGATGTATCTGACGCTGATCTTGAACTCCCCAGTTCAAGACTGGATGCATGTACCACCATGCCCTACTAGGAATGTATTTTAAAGCTAAAATGTCCATATTACTTGAGCCCATCATAGCATAGAATTGCAGAGTATGGATTTGTACTTGTTTCAGGTAGTTCAAGAGAATTTAATCACAAAACAAATAAACCAACTAGGTATTAATTTCAAGTATTTTCATACTGATATCATATACTTCAGAGTCCTTACAGCTTCACTTCCAATTTAAACACAGATTTCTAAAACAAAATTTCTATTCTCTTCTATGCATACCTCATTTGAGAAGAATGTTAATAGGGATCATACTGCAATTTGCCCTTTAATATATCTAACAATGAAATATAAGTTTGCTCTTTATGAGTAAGGATCTAAATTAGGCAGGGCCTAAACATGTCAGTTTCAGTACAGAAGATAAAGATATATCCAACAATCAGCAAGAAAATTATAGAGTATCTATGTTGGCTCTTCCATTATGATGTCAAGGGAAGTTTAAAAAAAAATCTATTGACTGGTCAAGCTAGTTAATATTCCAGTGTATATAGGGACATTTGCTATGACAAATGTGAGGACATTTAACATGGTATCTTCCCTTGAGAGATCTTTAACTGCATGTATGAGTTTGCTATTGGTGACTATATAAAATTCCTGAGGCTAGGTACTTATAAATAAAAGAGTTTTATTTATGTTAAATGTCTCAACATTCCAGTATTGATGGGGGAATGTCTCATGAGGCTTCACATCTAATTGGTGAGCTATCATAAGCTACTGGCTACTGGGAGTAGGGAGGTCAGTTTTATTCAGGACTGTGGCCTCTTGTAGGTTAGCTATGCTCCAGTGGTTATCTTAATACCCAAGTACATATAAGCATAAATAATTAGACTCAGTAGATTTTAAAACATAATAAAAAGACATGAACTTGGAGGGGAAAGAGAGCCCAGAAAGAGGGATTAGATATGATCAATATGTTAGAGACATGTATTACATTCTTAAAAAAAATTCTGCAAAAGACCTTTAAATGCCTGGGTATACAATGAAAAAAATGTGTAGGGTAGATATAACTAACAATGAGGTATTTACTGTATAATACCTGAATATGATTTGAATTTGTCCTCTAAGGGTTTATATGTTATATGTCTAGTTGTTTGTTCAGTGATGTAGAAATGGTGGAGCCTTTAAGAGATGCAACCTAGTGGGAGATCTTAGGTTACAGTAAGGTCTGTCCTCAGAAAGTATTAAGAGTTCTCCTGGACCACTGAATTTGTTCTTATGAGAAAATTGTTGAAAAAAATATCTAGGCTGGCTCCTGCTCTCACTCTGGCATTTTGCCTGGTAATGTGCTTCCTCCTTCTAATGGATCCTCCTGCCATTGTGATGTGATCACCTACAAGGAGATGCAGTTCAGGGTTAGAGAGATGCCCAGTGGCTAAGAGCACAGGACTTGTTTGGTTCTCAGTGCTCACTTTAACTGGCTCACAGCATGAGACTCCAGCTCCAGGGAAACTGATGCCTCTTCTGGCCTCCAAGGGTACTGCACACACGTGAAGCACACAAATACACTCAGGTTCACACATATACATAAATATATCTTTAAAACAAACAAAAGTACAAAACCAATAAAAAGGAGTGCCCTTAGTGGAGTTAATGTACATCATTTGGACTACCTCCCAAATATGAAATTAAATAAACCTCTTTTATTTATAAATACTCAATCTCAGGAATTTTATTATAGTGACCAACAGCAAACTCATGCCTGCACTTAAACAGTTCTCAAGGGCAGATGTCATGTTAAATGTCATTACCACCAAAAAAAAAGAAAAACTAAAGAGAAATACGAAAATTTTTAAATTGATGGGTATAGTTTCAATAACTTGATTATAGCACACATAAGGCATATATATACATATATAAACAATTTTGATACTTTATCCACACTTGCTTTATACTAATTATATATCAGTACATTAGGAAAAATCTATAGAGACTAGATTTATCTTTTATATAATTTATGTGAAACATTTAAAAATATTAGTGTACATAAATACCATATTGTATTCTGAAGAAAAATTAGGAAAATTGTGTTCAAAAAAAAAAAAGAAAAAAAGAAACATTCTCATAGTCAGAAGTTTCTCTGTCTCACACATCCAGGCTTATAGCCATTTAGTTACAAATAATCACAAAAAGGCTTGTATTAACTATAAACTGTTTGGCCCATATCTTAGGCATATTACTTGCTAACTATTACTCTTAAAGTAAGCCAAAGATTCTTATCCATGTTTAGCCTCAAGGCTTAGTGCCTTTTCTCAGTGCAGCATTCTCATCTTGTTTCCTCTGCAACTGGCTGGCTTCACCTTTCCTCTTCTCTTCCCAGGATCTTACTACACATTATCCTCATTAGCAAATTAGAATTACCTGAGGCTAAGGTAACATGTTCTAGGTAAGAAAGAGGTTATAGTCAAAGGTGAAAAACATACTCTCTAGCCAGTTTGCTTAGGAATGCCATCCCAAGGTGGTTTGTAGCTGTTTGACATTATTCTTATCTTGGTTTTGGTTTTGCTGGTATTTTTGTTTGTTTGTTTGTTATATTTGATTTGCATATTTAAGTATTCATTTTGTTTTTTATTACAGGGCCTCATATGATGCCCAAGGTTGGCCTCAAACTAACATTGTAGTGAGCTTGTCTCTGAATACCTAAAATTCCTGACTCAGCCTCCCCTTAAGACTTATACTATAGAGCTACCATAAAAAAATAGCCTGATACTGGCATACAAACAGACTTGTAGATCAATGGAATAGAATTGAGGATCCAGGCATTAGCTCAAAATCCTATGAACACCTGATCTTTGACAAAGAGGCCCAAAATACTCAGTGGAACATGATAGTATCTTTAACAAATGGTGTTGTCATATCTGGATGGAAGTGTGTAGAAAAATACAAGTAGTTCCAAGCCTATCACCCTGCACAAAACACAAATCCAAGTGGATCAAAGACATCAACATAATCCCAGCCACTCTGAACTTGATATAAAAGAAAGTGGGAAATACTCTTCTACGAATTGGCACAGGCGACCACTTCCTAAATATAACACCAGTGGCACAGACACTAAGAACACAATCAATAAGTGGGGATCTCCTGAAGCTGAGAAGCTTCTGCAAAGCCAAGGACACTGTCAATAGGACAAAGCGACAGCCTACAGAATGGGAAAAGATTTTCACCAACCCTACAAGTGATAGAGGACTGATCTCTAAGATATATAAAGAACACAAGAATCTAGAGCCCAAAACATTGAAGAACCCAATCAAGAAATGGGGTTCAGAACTGAAAAGGGAATTGTAAGCAGAGGAACTAAGAATGGCTGAAAGGCACATGAAAAAGTGCTCATCATTTTTAGCCATCAGAGAAATGCAAATCAAAACAACTTTGAGATACCACCTTTCACCTGTCAGATTGGGTAAGATAAAAGACACAGATGACAGCCTATGCTGGAGAGGTTGTGGAGCAAAGAGAACATTCCTCCATTGTTGATGGGAGTGTAAGCTTGTTCAGCCACTTTGGAATGCAGTATGAAGGTTTCTCAGAAAACTGGGAATCAATCTCCCCAGGGATTCAGCAATACCACTTCTGGGTGTATACCCTAAAAAAGCATGCACATTCACACTCCAAAGGCATTAGCTAAACTATGTTCATAGCAGCATTATTTGTAATAGCAAGAACCTGGAAACAACCTAGATGTCCCTCAACTGAAGAATGGATTAACAAACTGTGGTCCATCTACACAATGGAGTACTACTCAACAGTAAGAAAAAATGATATCCTAAAATTTGCAGGCAAATGGATGGATTTGGAGAATATCCTCCTGAGAGAGGTATCACAAACCCAGAAAGATAAGCAGGGGTTGTACTCACTCATTAGTGGACTCTAAACAAAAAAGCAAAAAACAAAACATGTCCAAGGTGCAAACCACGACCACTGAACAGCTTGGGATCTGAAAATCATTGGACTGGCACCTTGGATCCCATTCCCTCCAGAGGAACACCTGACTCAGTCTTGATATTGGGGTAAGGAAACTGGATATGCCAGGAGTGGATGCTGAACTGAGCCATATTGGGACCTTGAGACCTCTTGCCCTTGCTGAGGAGGAGATAAGCAGATGTGGAGAAGAGAGAATGACTAGAGGGAGTTGGAGGGGGAAGGGACCTTGAACAAGGATATACACGGATAGAAAATGTGACTTTATTCATAAAAAAAAGAGTTGTCGCAATTACAGGTGTACACCATCATACGCAGGGACACCTCAGTAATAGTCAAACCTTTGGTGCCTTAGTTTCTTCAGCTGAAAAGTCCAGAAAATGATGCAATATACTTCCTTGGTTTGGAATAACTTAGGGTTTCTGATACATTTATAACAATACCTACAGCTGAGGATCATAGCTCGTTGGTAAAGCACTTGCCTATCATGTGTGAAGCCCTGGCTGCAGCATCTCAGAAAAAAAAGAAACATACAAAGCAAATAAAAATACAAAATACATAAAAGTATAAGGATGCTTGCTAAGTAAACAAAAGACATAAAAATAAAGAATGTATAATGCTATGGTTCTGACTGTCTAAATAAAAAGTTCAATTATTTTTATCAGGCAACAAATTTATCAAGCAAAATGGTCAAAGTGGCAATTCACGTAGCTGAAGACAATTTACTTCAAGAAGTGAATTTAACTGACTTGCTGCAACTAATTCTTACACAGATGATACAGTTCAAGAAGTGATTAAAGCACAGGGCTTCTGCTGCCACTGCAGTAAAAGCCAGCCTGGGTTTGTTCTTCTGGATGCCAACTATGCAAAATAAAGCAGTTGAGTTCCCTGTACTTTAGACACTTAGCAAATAAGGAAGAATATAGGATAGCCATGAATGTTTAGACTGTTAATGCCTTCACAGTACATAGTACTGCCCCTGCATTTACATATTACAGTTATAACTATCTTAAGGTACAAATTCCATGACTTCATAACTAATATAGACATTGGAAATGAGATTGACCAAAATAAAAATTTAATTACCATAGGTAATATTTATATCACATCAAACCACCATATTGTCAAACTAAACCACCAGCATATTTATTATGGAACTTTTGGAATGACTACCTAATCATACCAGAGTAAACTGTCCTGGTTGAGTCTGAGCCTGGTTTCTTGTTTATAATCACAATGATCACCTTAAAAACCTACTAAGACATGTCCCTTTTCTGCTTAACACTTTCATTAATTCTTCATCTCTCCCTACCCAATTAATCTCATTCCAAAAGTCAATTAAGTAATGATTATAATTATATATCACCATCTTTCTTTCAGAGAGCTTGATTTTTCCCTCAAATACTTCGATAACTGTTGTATTTTCAGCTGCTTTCTTGACTGGAACCTTGTTCTGCAAGACTCTTTGCTTGTCTGAAATCTGATCCTTTCTCCAAAGTTCCAGATGTGTTTTCTGCTAATAAACAGCATCTTTCCTCTTGCCTTAATACTTAGCACATCTGCAGTACTCAACTATTTGAGT
The DNA here is from genome assembly GCA_004025045.1 of Sigmodon hispidus. Classification (NCBI taxonomy): domain Eukaryota; kingdom Metazoa; phylum Chordata; class Mammalia; order Rodentia; family Cricetidae; genus Sigmodon; species Sigmodon hispidus. Next base: position 18,454 of record PVIH01007926.1, read on the forward strand.
CTTCATTCTCACTAATATAAATGAGGACTGGATAAAGGCAGTGGCTGTTTTACTAAATGTTGAATCCTCAGGACTGAACACAATTGTATCCTGCACGTCAGATGAAATGAGGAAGTATTTGTTAAAAGAGGAAAGATCAAAACAAAACAAAAGAAAATCAAATTTAGAAAACACCAAAACCAATCCAACCCAGTAAGACATTTGGCAACAATTTCTCTGACTTAATCTATTTCCTACACTTCCAGAAAATGTTTCACCATTACCTCTGACCCTTGAAAACTCAGATCCTTTGCCAGTGCAAATAAACTAAATTCTACTTCTTACCATCTTTCCCAATAGACAATAATTAGAGAAACTGGATCCAGGGTGTGCCTCACTGTATGCCACTAGAGGGATCTTTACCTCACCCTAGACCTCAGAGTCCACATTTAAAGCATAAGGAAATATGATTAGTCCGTATTTATGCTACAATGTAAGAATATCCTGTTATATTCAGCAGCAAAACTCACTGTTTTGTGACAGTTCGCTTGTGTAAGAAGTGGTAGTAGTCCTTGGTGGCTTTAGCTGCCAGCCTGGAGTAACATGAGAAGGGAGTTCCAGTGGAGGAACCACCTAGATCAGATCGGCCTATAGCTATGTCTGTGGGGAACTGCCGTGGTGAGTACTTGTTGGAGGAGGACCAAGGCCCCTGTGGCCAAACATCCCTAGTGTGTAGAGGAAAGCTAGTTGGGCAAGAGCCTGTGAGAGGCACAATAAGCAATGATCCTCTATGCATCCTGCTTCAAGTGTCTGTCCTTACTTCCCTCAATAGTGGACTGGGACCTGTAAAATGAATTAAACCCTTTTTTCTCTTAAGTTTCTTTTGCCAAAGGTGTTACCACAGCAACAAAAAGGTCACTAGAACATATACTAAAGCCAGCTTATAGGCTCAGGAAAGTTCACTCTGCATATTTCTTCTCAACCCTGCATTCAGTAACAACATAGCAGTAACTTAAAATAACCTGCACTAGGAGAATGTATATTCCAGGAGTCAACACAATCAGTAAGTGAGGATGTTTTTCTTGGAGCTAGTTGTTTAAACATTTACCTGGACACTCCTGACAGTGAGCACCACCTGCTACCATGGGAACAGTAATCAGTCCTGGATTAAAACCTAGTACTAATGCTATATTGAGCAACATGCATTGGTGTGGATATCTTACACATGAATATAAAAGATAGAACTGTATCTTTAGGCTGTTTATTTTAGTTCAAGATGGGTCACAAGTGGATTTTGAGGGCAGGTTTTGAATGCCTGTGACAGATATCTCAAGAAGCAAAGACTGGGAGTTAAAGATGGAAGAAATACAAGGCACACTCATGAGCAGCCTCCTGTGATGGGGATTTGGGGCACAATTCCATTGAGATCATCTTAATTTGCAGAGGAAGCAACTCAGAATTGTTGCAGCTAAAAGGGAGAAGCCGGAGTATTTGTGTACAAGCCTCTGCCCATAATAAGCTGAGCTGAGTCCATGAGATTGTTTTCAGCTGTCAAAGCATACTTCTAACAGGCAGAAAATGTCCCCATGCAGAGGCTTGTGCATACATACCATAACAAACAATAAGCCTGTGCTAAGGAATGGGATAATATGACAAGGAAATTAATAAGACTGACTTAGCATGCAGAACTTTTCCATCGGAGATATTCAATCTCAAAAGATTCTTTTTCTACAAGGACAATATGCCATCATTCCTCTGCCATATATCAGAGCAGACACACTGAGGCCATTTTCCAGGTAGCCACTGCAAGTGAGTCAGAAAACATCATGTTTCACCAAATTTCACACTGACAACCATGAATATTAATGTGTGGAATATTAATATTTGAGCAGAACAATAACATTTCACTTGCATGGAACTATAGGCTTAATATTTTAATTGTAAGTAATGAACTGTTGTTAAAGTGAGAACCCTTTAAAAGTTATGGAAAATCTTTTAAACACAAGTAAAGGTGTAATTGAGTGATAAAGCACTTGCCTAGTGCAAGTGAGGATGAGAGTTCCATCATCTGTACTGCCAAAACCTCCTTTAGCTGCAGAAGAAAGGATTCTAGTAAGAACAGAAAACATTCACAGGAAAATTAACTGGATGACTTCAGAAGAAAATACATGAACCACAGACATTTCTCATAAGTATTAGGACCAAACTGTACATTATTTAAAGTATATTACAATAATATTTTTTCTTTCTTTATTTTTTTTTTGGTGTTCCTTTGTATAGAATGGGCTCTGAGATGTCAGTTCATGCACTAGGAACTTCGTCTGATTCTACTACAAGGGACTCCACAAACTGCCCATGCTGTTTGATTGCCATCTACCTTCATAGAGTTTAGCTCCTTTCCATGAAGGTTCATCAGCATTTTTTTTAGAGTCAGTGAGTTCCCACTAGCTCCTATCAGCCACCTCTGTGGGTCTCCTTCTTATGATCCTGATCCCTTTGCTTACATACGCTCTCCTCTCTCTTCAGCTGGACTCAATTCTATTTTTTCAAATTAGTATATATTATTTGATTCATCCTGAAATGTGTTTCTCTTTTTCAAATAACTCTTTGTTATTATTATAAGGCATTTAGTGAAATTCTTTTTATTATAAATGGAGAGTAGATGAATAGCACAATTATATGACATTATTTGGGCAGTTACTATTCATATCATTGAGAAAGGAGACAGATAATGATAACCTAGAAGCACAAATGCTAATTTGGTTTTCTTCATAAAGATATTAAATATACATCAATGGTTTGACTTACTTATTCATGTATTTATTAGGTCTCCTGCAAGCATTCTTCTATTAAGCAACATTATCCCAGAAATAATTCTTGAAACATCATTTGAGAATCTCTAGAGATCCCCAATGCTGTCTCATGGGTTCTTGAAGTCAAAATTTCTTTCCTAATGGTAAGGTTCTGTTTGACTTTCATTTACTGTGTAGAGTGGATTATATTTTAATATGTAATACTGTGGTGATGCCACTATTCTTTTCTGACAACCTGTGGAACACATCTCTTTATATTCTTATGCTTAAAATAATAAAGTTTTGGTCATTTTATTTAAGACAATATCTTGCAATTGCATTTTGCTTGGTGGCCTATAACTCACCGTGTACAACAGGTTGAATCTGAACTTCAGTCTTTCTACATCTACTTCTGGAGTACTGAGATTGCAGACATGTGCTACAGTGCTCAGTGTAGTATTCTAGTATTATAAATGTCAAGAGACTGAATCAAAAGAAACAAAAGCTTTATGGGATCCACAATAATTTTGGAAAGGCCTAAGGCTTCCAAGTATGTGAGAAGCTCTGTTCTGTTGTATTCTTCAGTATTAATAAAAGGTATCTACCATGCATAGGGATGGGTAAATGGCTCATTTGTTAAAGTACTTGATATACATGCATGAGTTTTGAACATGATAACACATGTAAAGGACCACATGTATGTCTGTAAACTCAGCATGGTAAAGTATACGGAGTTGAATCCTTGATTCTTGGTAGCCAGTCTATGAACTGTAGGTTAAGGGAAAGACATTATCTTTAAAAAGTAAGATTGAGATGGATTAAGAGAGACACCTGTCCTGGATGGCTTTAATTACCAATTTGACACAGTCTGGAGTCATCTAAGAAGAAAGCCTTGATTATGGAATTGCCTAGACCAGGTTGGCCTGTAGGTATGTCTGTGGGGGATCCTCCTGATTGTTCATGATACAGAAGAGCAGATACAGCAGTGGCTGGTACTATCACCAGGTATGTTGTCCTACACTGTATAAGACAGCTAGCAAAGTGTGAGCCAGAGACTGATCCAGTGAACAAGAAGACATCCTCCAGGGTTCCTGCCTTCATTTCCCTCAGTGATGGACTATGATATGGAAGTGTAAACTAAATAAACTCTTTCCTCCCCAATTTGCATTTGGTCAGAACATTTTACCACAGCAACAAAAAAGCAACTACAACACCACCTGACATAGAGCACACACACATATACTCACACAGACTCATGGACACTATACACATTACACACACAACATCTACTAAAAATATAATAGAATATCTAAATGTATAAAAACAAGGGCTGGAGAAATGGCTTCATGATTAAAAAACACTGACTGCTCTTCTAGATAATGGAAGTTTGAATCCTAGCAACCAGATAATGCCTTACAACTGTTAATAAATCAGTTTCAGGTTATTAGATACCCTTTCCTGGCTTCTCTAGGCTCCAGGCATTCATATGCAGGCAAAACACCAACACACATAAAATAAAAATAATTTTAACTATACTTTGAAAATTAAGAAAGCAACAACAGGAATAGAGACAAACCAAGAATTAAAGACATTTAGTTTTCTAATCTTTTTAAATAAATGGGTAAATAAAACTGAAAGGTTTTGTTCCAGGTAAAAATGAAGGGTCAGGATTATAACACGAGTTCTCAATTATTAGGAGATGTTTCTGGCTTTGCTTTTGAATCTTAGAACTATCAGTGACTACCTACTTAATCTCCAGGTGAAACTATTTAAGGAACATGAAAATATATTCTAAATAAAACATTCTTAATAAAATGATATGTCCTGAATCAAAGAATAGAAATAAATTCAATTATTTTCTCTCAAATTTTCTTCCCCAATACTCACTCATACAACAACCTGAGGATATCCTTCAAAACAATAGAAATGTATGTTGTTAAAGTAAATGCAAAGAAATGGGATGTTATTCAACCCAAGATTACATTGTTAGATCTCTTACTCTGGATTAGGTACTTTCTATATTACCCCCAAAGTCTTCCTAAAGTTCCTGGACCTGTAAATGTAACTTTATAAAAGTGTGCACAGAATACATAACCAAATAATACCTATGATGGTGGTTAATGAAAGGGGAAGCAATATACTAGAACAGGTCAGTTTAGAGAGGATAAGAAGTCATTCCTGTGTGATAGAAAACAGGCTTGATCCTCCTGTCAGGACAACTGGATTTGAGAAAGAAGAGATGAAATCTGGTCCTTTACTAGATTTGGGGGGAGGGATGGGGGAATTATGGTACAAAGTAGGAATAACTTTAGGCTTTCCTTGTTTGTAATATTTGTCTTTTCCATATATTCCACCTTCTACCCAGAGTCATATTCTCTTTCTAGCTTATTTTAATAAACATAAGTCCTAATTAAAAGTGAGGTATTAGCTAATAAAAGGAGCCTCCACCCCGTGGCATTTGTATTTCAAACAAGGTGTCAAATGGCCAAATAGCTTGAATACCTAAAGGAACATCCTCATAAAGGGGAAAGCTCAAACTACATATCACATTCTGACACTTAAGACTCTTGCCATTATATAACTGAAAAAATGCAATATGAAACAGACATCTTACTCTTAGAACAAATCAGCATACATCCCCTATGACAATAAGTCTATCTTTATCCATCAAATATGTTGGACCATATTTTAAATGCTGGGGACTAACAATTTTTAATTAAAGTAAAATCAGTTTATAAATTAACCTTCAGGAATAGAGCCTAGCAATAATTATACTGTGCTATTATATTAAGGGTCACCTGCATTTTCTCTGTCATCAACCATTCATGACTTGGACTGTTATTTAATCTTCCATGTCTTTCCTCATCTGTAAAAAAGAAAGGGACATAACAGTAACTGCCTCATAATGGTGTTGGAAAGTGAGCTAATAAATATTTTTATTTAGTACAGTGTCTCAGTTACTTTTTCTGTTCCAGTGATAAAATATTCTGGCACAAGCAAGGAAGGAGGGGTTTATTTTGACTCCCAGTGTGAGGGTACAGTCACAAAGGTAAAGAAGAAAAGGCTTATATGGGGCTCACAGTTTGAAGCTACGGTCCATTTTTATAAGGAAAAGTCAAGGCAGTAGGTGCTGGAAGCAGCTCATCACATCGTGTTCACAGTCAAGAAGCAGGCATGGATGAACCTTAGTGTTCAGCACTCTCTCAATTTTATGCAATTTAGAATCCAAGGCCAGGGAATGGCACTTGCTACTTTTAGACCAAATCAAGATAAAGCATCACTGGCAGCTCAGAATCTCCCTTTCTCTAAAGAATCTCCCATGGGTGTGCCTGGAGGCATGTCTCCCACAGGATTCCAGATCTGTTCAGGAAACAATCCACACTAACCAGCATATACTGGAATGACCTGTTTTTATTATCAGATCAAAAAACAGATTCTGAAATAAAATTTGACACTGGTGTTTTGTATCATTATCAGATAACTATCAAAGTGGACAAATTTACTAGCTTTTTAAAAAATAGCTTCAAGGAAATTGTAAAGAGGATTAAAAAAATAGTTCAAAAAATTGGAAAAAAAATTTCCAGGTGTACATCTACAGGAACAGTGACAAGACTGCACAAAGAACTCAAAAAAACCTAAACACTACCAAACAAAGAATTTAAAAAATAGGCTACAGAACTAAAATGAGAGATTCAGAGGAAAAAATACGAACAGCTCAGAAAAAATCCAATTTAAAACCTATAAACTTCTGGAAATGATTCTTAGCCTTCTCAAAACAAAAAAAACTAAAACTAGAACTACCATGTGAAATTATGTATCTCTATATAATTATTATCTGACACTACATTATGCTTCTGGCCATATATGCAAAGGACTCTCTACCCTATGACAGGGATATACCACACACATGTTCACTGTCACCCTATTCATAATACCTAGAAAATAATGATGAGTGAATAATAAAAATGTTTTACATATACAAAACATAGCATAATTCTGAGCATATAAAAATCTTAAAAAACAAATCTTCTTAAAAAAAAAAAGCAAATAGGTAATTAGCTGGGTCCAGGGTAAAGGCATTAATCATGAAATTCAGAGAACTTTTAAATAAATGCAAAAATGTTCTATGTCTTATTTGTGAGAGTTAAATAATTGCATATATTCAATAGAAACCCTATAAAGTAAATGGTTTAACTTGGTTATTTTGTGTATAGATTATACATCATTAAAACTACATTAAAAAGACACACTGAGCATGGCTGCTGACACATGATCCCAGCACTCAGGAGGCAGAGTCAGAAAGGTGGTTATGAGTGTGATGCCAGTCTAGGTCATCCTAGGCTACAGAGTAAGACACTGTCTCAAAGAAGTATTACTATAATAAAATGATTATTTACAAATTTCACACCAAGAAACTTAAATTTTCTAAAATTTTAAAAATAGAAATTTTAGTGTACTGATTTCCTAAGATGTTATACTTTCTTAAAAAGAAGCAGATATTCAGAATTACAATAAAACCATTTGTGAATAAATTATATATAAGTGGCTTCTTTCACCATAGTTCTAAAATGATACTCTAGTGTTAAAAAAATGAAGAAACATCATTTATTGTAAATGAAGTGCACTATTTCATTGCAACTTACATAATGAACTGCTCTTTAGATAAAAGAAATTCTTTCCAACTTAAATATTATAATAATAGATGTACATTAATTTAAAATTCCCTTTTTAGAGCCAGGTGTGGTGATTCATGCCTGTAATATTAGCACTCAAGAGGCAGAGGTAGGCAGATTGTTATAAATTTGACACTAGCCTGGGTTATTGTCTTAGTTATGTTTCTATTGCTGTAATAAAGACTATGCCGAAAAGCAGCTCGGGATTTGGAAGGATTTACTTGGCTTACATATGGCAGGTCACAGTTCATTGATAGAGCCTAAAATAGCAAGTCAAGTAGAAATCTGGTGGCAAGAACATGGCAGCAGCACGCAGGTGGGAATAATGTTGGAGCCCTAGCTAGCGCCTATATCTGACCCTTAAGCCTACCCTCAATGACAGACCTCCTCCAACACGGCTACACTTCTTAACCCTTCCCAAAGGAAATCCTGCATCCCTGATGCCAAGGGGCTTAAATGACTGAGCTTTTTCTGATTATTTTACAACAACACAGTTCTCTCTCTTGGGCTGGTTCCACTCTGCAGATCTCTTTGGAAGATAACCCACAAGTCTGACATCTCTAACATCTTGGAGTCTCTAATACAATTCAGGGTCAACTTTCACAGCTTCATAAAATGGCCTCTCAAGGCCTCCATGAAGGAGCTCCCTTGCAATATCCCTAATCTCAGGGGCTTTCCTTCACCATGGAGGAAGATTCCATAACTCCTTTACTCCTATATCCTTCATGACTCTAAAGTCAGAAACACATGGCTGATGCCAAATCTGATAAGCTCTGCCATCAGCCTGGGGTAGAGCTTGGTCCTCTTCTTAAATTTCATTTGCATAAATTTTGACTTGTTGTTTGTCTTTACTGACAGATAATGTCTTAGTTCTATTCTTTGTACAAGTCATAGGATTATCTGGGTGGAGTGTTGCCCAGAGGGCATTACTCCCTTTATTTTATTTCTCTTTATCTCTTTCAGAATAAACCAAGGCTCCAACATTAAATTGCCTGGTTCTGTTTTTCTCCTCGAACTGTACATTTTTTTATTTCTTTTTGCCTTAATTGCTCCTTCATATTGCACATCTGCATAAGAGTGATTATTAATAAACACAAAACAGAGTCAATATAAGGCTATCTTGAAATCTCTTTTACAAATAATTAGACCCAGACTCTTCAATTTGGTCTCAGGTAGATTTTTAGAATTCTTCACTAAAATATTACAAGAATTGTTTCTAGCCCAGTTACTAACATTGTTCCCCTCTGAAACCTCTTGGGCTGGGTTTCCACAGTACATAATGCTCTCAACTCTTCTGCCTTCTAAGAGCTGACTAGGATCACTAATTCTCATTTACAACATTCAATTGCTTTCTTAGTCAAAGTACCCAATGTTCCATATCCCCCCAAAAAAACCCAGCCAGTAACAGCAATACCCCACTTCAAATACCAAACTTTTATCCTAGCTACTTTTCTACTGCTGTGAAAAAAAATACCATGACCAAGGCAACTTGTAGAAGAAAGCATTTAGTGGAGGCTTATAGTTTGAGAGGGTGACTCTGTATAGTGGTGATCATGACAGCAGGTAGGCATGGTGTTGGAACACTAGCTGAGAGCTTATATATAATCCTCAAGCAGAAGAAAGAGAGAGAGAGAGAGAGAGAGAGAGAGAGAGAGAGAGAGAGAGAGAGAGAGAGAGAGAGAGAGAGAGAAACTGGAAATGTTATAGAAATTGAAACCTCAAAACTTACCCTCTAACAAGGCAACACCTCCTAATCCTTCCTAAACAGTTCCACCAACTAGGGACTAGGTATTTAAACATGTGAGCCTATGTATGTGTATAATATTAGTACTGACCTCTTGGTATCAGATAATCAATTGAAGAGCTTTTCTCTGAGAGAAGGATATTTCTCTCATACTCAATATTCCTTACTTACTATACCAATGGTTGGGGCCCCATAATATTTCCACCTTCCATGTTAGCATGTCTACTACTGACATCCTTGATGAAGTCTTATTTAGGCAGTCAAATTGTTAGACTTAATAAGTGTAAGAATTCCTGGCATGCCACTTGGTAAACCCAACATAATACTGAGTGAGATAAGAATCACTGGAATGTAGTGGCCACGTGGTAAAGCCAACATGGTGCCAGCAGAACTCACCACTTGCCACAAACAGAAGTCATGTCCCTAGGCATGGCTACATAAATCTCTGCCCACCCATTCTCTTAAAAGGAGCCACCATGTGAAAGTTAGTCTTTTTTCTCTTCTGCTTCTCTGCCCCTATATTCACCTGGCAACTCTCCTGAATAAACTCCTGTGTGGCTCTGATAGTGTGTATGTCTGAAATCACATGCCAAACCAACAATAAGTATGCCTTCACCCTGTAGTGTGTATGTGTGTGTATGGGCTTTATATTTATATGTGTGTATATATACATATGTGTGTGGTACAGTGTATGTATATAGGTATATATATGCATATATTAAGAAAATGTGATCATGAATTTGAGAGAGAGCAAGGGTATACATGGGAGATAAAAGATAAAAAGGATAAAATTACCTTTTAATTTCATAAAATAAAACTTAAAAATAAGTTTTAAAGAATAATGATAAAATAAAACCATAAGGGCTAGAAAGATGGCTCTGCTGATATGAGTACAGGCTGCTCTTTCAGAGGACTTAGGTTCAATACCAAACACCCACATGGTAGCTCATAAGCATCTGTAATTCCAGACCCAAGGGTTCTAACACCTTCTTCTAGCCTGTGAGGGCACTCGTGCATATGATACACAAATATATACAGGCAAAACACTTATATATGTAAAATAAAAATAAATAAATCTTAAAAATTAGAACTGTAACTGTAGGCCCTGGTGGTCTGATATGATACATGGGATTGTTTCCATTATTTGTATCTGTTGATATTTGCTTTATAACCAATTATGTGGTCAACTTTAAAGAAAGTTCCATGTGCTGCTGAGAAATATGTATATTCCTTTGAATTTGGGTGGAAGCTTCTGTAAATATTAAATCCATTTGCATCATAACCTCTGTTAGACTCCTCATTTCTCTATTGAGTCTCTGTCTGGATAACTTATCCTAGGGTAAAACTAGGGTATTGAAATATCCCACAGTGGAAGTGTAAGCTTGTTCAGCCACTATGGAATGCAGTATGGTGGTTTCTCAGAAAAATAGGAATCAATCTCCCCAAGGATCCAGCAATACCACTTCTGTGTGTATACCCTAAAGATGCACATTCGCACTCCAAAGGAATTAGCTCAACTATGTTCATAGCAGCATTATTTGTAATAGCAAGAACCTGAAAACAACCTACATACCCCTTAACTGAAGAATAGATTAACAATCTGTGGTACATCTACACAATGGAGTACTACTCAGCAGCAAGAAAAAATGATAACCTAAAATTTGCAGGCAAATGGATGTATTTGGAGAATATCCTCCTGAGCGAGGTATCACAAACCCAGAATGATAAGCAGGGGATGTACTCACTCATTAGTGGACTTTAAACAAAAAGCAAAGCATGTCCAAGTTAAAACTTTTTGTCTGGCTGGGTTATATTATCAGGTGATCAGAGTCTCACTATGCAAATCACAAACACTGAACAGCTTGGGATCAGAAGCACCTTGGACCGGCACTTTAGAGCCCATTCCCTCCAGACCTGATCCAGTTTTGATGGTAGGATGAGGAAAGCAGATTTACCTGGAGTGGACACTGAACTAAGCTACATTGGGATCTTGGGACCACCTGCCCTTGCTGGGGAGGAGATAAGGAGATGGAGAGAAGAGTGAGTGACTTGGGGGGGTGTGGAAGGGGAAAGGGAGTTTGAACAAAGGGAAACATGGATAAAAAAATGAGACTTTATACATAATTAAAAAGAAAAAGAAAAAATTAGAATTGTATATTAAATACAAAAACTGCCTTAATGGTCCAAGCTTTGATTAAAAAAGTTTCTTCCTGTATTCAGTATCAGTTACTATAGAGAATGCTAATTGTTCAAAGTGCTGAGAATAAGTGTTGTGTATATTCAGCCATAAATGATACACCTATATCACCCTCTTTAAACCTTACAGAACATCACAGAAGAGAAACTAAAAAGATTGTAAGCAAGGGAGGAAGAGACTGATGTTGTGGAACAAAGTTTACAGGGCTTAATATGGCCATGTACTTGATATGGCACTCATGTACTCAGCACCTATGATTATCTGCACAAGATTTAGCCTATCTGTATTCCATTATAGGTGTGTAAGTAATTATAGGCAGTTAACAGTAGCTAAGGCAGGGGCACATGAGTCTTCCACACCAACCTCTCCCCAAAAAGTCACTGGAAGTTAATAGTTGCTGAGGGAAGGGAATTTCTTTTAATAGTGTAGTAATTGGTAATATGTCTGTGCTCTTGTAAATAAGCCTTCCCTTTGATCATGTAAGCAAGTCCAATTAACTCACTAGGTACCAAAAGTGAAAATGTAGAAGGGAAACTCGTTAGGAGGAGGAAGAAACTAGTTAGGAGGAGCACTCATGAGAAGGAGTAAGAGCATAACAGAGGGAATATGGTCAAAATACCTTTATATACATGTATGAAAACATCATAGTGAAACCCACCAGTATTTCTATTAAGATGTACTAATAAAGTATTGGGCATTTCTAAAAAGAAAAAGCTAGATTAAGAATATTTGATATATGAAAATTTGGACATGTAAGTTACATATTTACATACTTTATAAAAATGTTTCTCACTTAATTTACTTTGCCAGTAAATTACTCTAGTACATTTAAAATGATTTACATCAAGAATATGGTTGAATAGTGAATCCAAATCTTCCTTTCCCCCATGGAAACACTGAATAAATATATATAAACAAATTATCTTTGTGAGAATTTCAGCAATGAGTTGAAAGACTACTTAACACTGGGAGATGGTAAAATCAACTATATCAAAGCAGGAAAATCTAAGACAGACTCTCACCATAATTCCCACCCCTAAAATAAAGCCATGGAAAGGGAAGGGAAATTGAAGGTCCCATGTTTTTAGAAGGAAGGGTAAATATTGAACCATGCAACCAATAATGCATGCTGCCTGTGTTGTGCCACCTGTTTCAGACCTTGGAAAATACCTAGTATACTCAAACTTCCTGGACATCCTAGTGAAAAGAATTAGGTTTAAACTTTCACAGAAATCCTGCATGTCCTCTTTCTGATTCAGCAAAGAGCAATGGAGACAGGGAGACACTGAAATTCCAGCTTCACTCTGAAGAGAAGACTGTATACATCTTGTATTCCAACTATTACAGGGCCTTGTACTTGGTTTTTTACTCTCTGGAAGCCCGCCACCTAGCTCCCAAATAAACACATGGAAACTAATTCTTACTTATGAGACACAGCCTTACATTGGCTTGTTCCTCTTTAACTACATTTTGTCTCTGGGCTTTTCACCCCTCTGTATTCTATATATCTTTCTTTCTTTACTCTTTGACTGGCTGTGTGGTTGTGTGATTAGCCCCTGGCATCCTCTTCTTCTCCCTTTCTCTCTCCTCACTTTTCTTTCAAGTCTGTATTTCTCCTCCTATTTATTCTTTCTACTGTCAGCCCCACCTATTCTTCTGCATAGCTATTGGCCATTAAATGGTCTAAGATAAGACTGAGCTTTCATAATTAATAAGAAGTCTCCCTGTCATTATTTGGGAGCTAGTGGTGCAGAGAAAGACTCGCTGCCTAGAGCATACTGGGCAACTGATGCACATTAGGAGATTATAACTGTCTCCTATAGTGGCTTTTTCCTATGTCATTTGGAATTTCCAGGAAGGGAAAGGAACTTCTACATCATCTGTTATCCCATGGCATAACAGACTTTTGCATTCTCGCTTTCTTCCTTGATGGGCAGACTGTGTTTTTCTTTTTTTCTTTTTGTTAAAAAACTTTATTTATTTGCCTTGGTGTTTGCCTGGAACTGGAACTACAGACAGTTGTTAGCTGCCATGTAGGTGCTGGGAATCGAACCCGGGTCCTCTGGAAGAGCAGACGGTGCTCTTAACCGCTGAGCCATCTCTCCAGCCCCCCAGACTGTGCTTTTCATCTAAGGCCTAAGGCATTGTTCTTTGATCTCATTGACATATTTTCCAATCATTGTTTGACTAGGCATGGCTATGACTGCTTCTTCTTGCCACTCTATTAGAATTGCAAAGAGTGTTCAACATTTTTGGTTTCTGGCTTCTTCAATTAAATATACTTAATCAAGTATATTTCTTTTATCATTGAATAGAGTGTTTCAAATGGTTTCTCAACACAGACATTGTCCTGTCTCCCCCAAATATCATAGTTTACACTGGACCTAATTGGACAAATCTTTTATATTATATTCCTATCAACAAACTCAGCTGTAACTCACACTAATCCTCATAGACTCTTCATTGTTATTTTATTTGACTCTCACTCATAGTCCCTCCTGGTCCAATTGATGTCTTCTAAACTACAAGTACTTATATGTCACCGTATGCTTTACTCTAATAAAAAATAAAATAAAATGATAAAGTCATGCATGGTGTCTCATGTCTGTGTTTCTAACATCTCAGAAGCTGATACAAGACTATCCTCCAGACTGTGAGATTAGCCTTGGCTACATAGTGTGTTCTCTCACCAAACCCAGAAGAGTGTATTAGGCCACCTTGAGCTAGAGTTACAGGCAATTGTGAACCACTGAACATGAGTGCTGGGAACCAGACTCTGGTCCTCTGGACATTTTTTCCAGTCACCATTGTGAGGTCCTTTATTATTCAATGATAGTCATTGTTGTACTCTGCTTCTTTTCTCAAGTTCAAAATCAGCTAGTATCCCAAAGTGATTCATCTTAAAAAAAATTGAGCTCTAAGAAGTACTATGAAATATATGTCTCTCTGATCATTAAGACTGATCTGTGCAAAATTTTTCAGAACTCGGGGCTGGAGAGATGGCTCAGAGGTTAAGAGCACTGACTGTTCTACCAAAGGTCCTGAGTTCAATTCCCAGCAACCACATGGTGGCTCACAACCATCTACAATGAGATCTGGTACCCTCTTCTGTACACTGTATACATAATAAATAAATAAATATTTTAAAAAATTTTCAGAACTCCAGTAAAAAATAAAAAAAGCTCAAGGATTCATAAAATGCCTTACCTAAAACAAGCAGAACCAGGGTTAGTAACAAGTGAACTAGTTCTAAAGTAAATTTTATGAAACCATTACCTATAAATGCCCATTTTGAATCCTAGGATGGTATTTAATTTGTGGGGTTCCTACATTAAACATCCCAGAGTCATCCTGTGGTGTTCCCAAGAACCACAGAAATCTTAGTCACAGATATATATTTTCGCCGATCTGTACCCACTGCAGCTAAACTCCTACGGCAAGTACTTGACTACTTGACTAAGCCTTTTAGTCTTAAGAGGTTTCTGAACCTCTGACTTGCTTTCTAATTTATTTTATTTTATGTGTATGAGTGTCTTGCTTACTTATATGTCTGTGCTTCACATGTGTGAAATGCCCACGAAGGCCAGAAGAACATGTATGATCCTCTGGAAATGAAGTTAAAGAAGATGATGGTGTTGGAAACTGAAAGCAAGTCCTCTCCAAGAGCAGAAAGTGCTCTTAACAGCTGAGCCATCTGTCTACACCCTAATTAATATGCTATTTATCATAAAGTTTCAGTAGTTCTAAGTAATGGCACATGCCTGTGATCCCTGAAACCCTGGAGACTGAAGAGGAAAGGTAAATTAAACTCCAACCTGGGTTACATAGTGAGACTCTGATCACCTGATAATATAACCCAGCCAGACAAAAAGTTTTAACTTGGAAAGTCCTGTGTGACCAGTTGCCATTCTTACTGTGCTTATATAATAATCAGGCCAAAATCTAATGAGACCAGACTTCATTTGCAAACAATAATCAAAAGAGAAATTAAAAAGTTTCTTTAATGAAGGGTTATAAATATACTTCATCTGTGTGTCTAAAGGTGAGTTTTTAGAGTAGAGTTAGAAATTATCATGGTGCAGAAAGGTGGCAACATAGTAACTTCTCTTCTAGGGTGCATGACCTCATCATACAGAGATAGCTAAGTTTCTAGCACCAGGCATTGATTTCCTCCAGTTGAGAGGGTCTTAAGTACAATTGGACAGCTGTTGGTTACCTTCAAAATAGCAGTGCCAATATTGCACCATTGAGAATATATTGTCAGGCTGGTCATTGTTGTGGTTTGGGTTGTAGGTTGGACAGCTGGATATGACTATAATTGCTTTTCTGCCTTGGCAGCTTGCCTAGTAATTTCTGATAATATGAAAACTAGTCCTCAGGGAGGATGCTTCCAGGTCAGTTCCAGCTGGATTTCTCCAAACCTCATGTCTAAAGGTATCTTCAGCAATAAGGTCTCACTTCCAAGATCTGGGAGGTAATCCAAAACAATGGTAATACACATTTGGGAGTTACTTGGACACATACACAGACATGACAACAAAGATTAGACCACTTCACTCATTAAAAAAGCTTCTCTGTGCAGTAGAGAGAGGCTACTACCAGAGATCCATAACTAGTCAAATGAAGAGAATGGTGACTGTGACTTCCCTATCCACAACTGATGCACTATAACTCAACTCCCACACATAAGACTCTGGAAATATAGAAGAAGGAATGTAAAGATTACATGACTCAGAGCACCAGGACATCTGCTGTGAGACAGTCTTCTAGTCATGACACCAACAATTTTGTTGTCTAAAATGATACCTGCATAATGACAGCAGTCAACATGCCAACATGGATGGTGGAAAATTCTCACCTTCCCATAAGCAAAAAGCTACAGACAACCTATGGATGCTGAAAGAAGGAGTATCAGTTTTCTACAAAGATGTGTCTTCTGATAGGTTAATAGCAATATTAATGAAATAAGTAGGTACATTCCAGATGTGTAATAGTAAAAGCTCCCCAAAAGGTCATGAATTTGAGAGGGAGTGGGGGAACATGGAAAGAGTTAGCGGAGAAGGAGTGCAGTAATGATGGTACTCTTAAATAAAGTATATGTGATATTCTCAAGATTAAAATAAATACATTTTTTAAAGTTTCGCAATGTTCCTCCTGTTTCCATTGTATGGAACAATTTGAGAAGCAGAATGATGGATCCTGTTTTCTTATCCATTCTGTTAATCTGTGATGTGGGAATGTCTTTCTGTATGCTGTGAATAACATTCTTTAAATAAAGGAACTGTTTTGGCCTATGTCAGGTACCATAGCAATAGGCAGGAAATTGGAGTATAGATAGAAGAAGGAGGGCAGAGTCAGAGAGAGACATAATTCAGTCACTCATGATACAAGATGTAATAAAATAGGTAAGCCATGAGCCATGTGGCAGGAGAGATTGGTGGAAATGAGTTAAATTAAGATGAAAGTGCTAGCTAGCAGTATGCCTAAGCCATAGGCCAATCACCAATATAAGCATCTATGTGTTTCTTTGGGACTTTGGGATGGCTGGTCCAGATAAGTGGCATTGGGAAGGTCTGAACCGAGGAGCTAGGCCTGCTACAAACCTCCTTCTACAAACCTGTGCCTTTATCTTGATACCCAAACCACACAAAGCTGAAACAAAGAAAGAGACTAATCTCCCTCATGAATATTGATGCAAAAATACTCAATAAAATACTGGCAAACTGAATTTAAGAATACATAAATAAAATCATCTGCCATGATCAACTAGGCTTAATCCCAGAGATGCAGGGAAGGCTCAACATACGACAATCTGTCAATATCATCTACCATATAAGAAAACTGAAAAAAAGGGCACATAAACTTTTAATTAGATGCTGAAAAAGCCTTTCACAATAAATATCCTAGAGAGATCAAGGATACAATGAACATACCTAAACATAATAAAGGTAATATATAGCAAGCTGACAGCCAACATCAAATTAAATTGAGAGAAATTCAAAGCTATCCCACTAATATTAGAAGCAAGACAAGGTTCTTTCTCCATATCTAGTCAATATAGTATTCAAAGTTCTAGCAAGAGCAATAAAACAGCAAAAAAGATTATGGGGATACAAATTGGAAAGGAAGAAGTCAAACTTTTGATATTTGCAGGTGATATGACATACATAAGTGACCCCAAAAATTCTACTATGGTTGATAAACAACTTTAATAATGTGGCAGGATACAAGATTAACTCAAAACAATTAGTAGTCCTTTTATACACTAATGATAAAAGTGCTGAAAAATAAATCAGGGAAACATTACTCTCTACAATAGCCAAAAATAACATAAAATATCTTGGAGTAACTCTAGCCAAAGAAGTGACAGACCTGTATGACAAGAACTTTAAATCACTGAAGAAAGAAATTGAAGAAGATACGAGAAAATGGAGAGATCTCCCATGTTCCTGGATAGGTAGGATCAACATAGTAAAAATGGCAATCTTACTAAAAGCAATCTACAAATTCAAGGTAATAATTTTTTAAAAGAAGTATAATGTAAGAAGAAAATTTGTTTCAATGGGACACTGTTCTAGTTTACTTTTCAATACTGTGATCAATCATTCCGACCCCAAGCAACTTAAGGGAGGAAAGGAATTATTTGGCTTATATATACTTCCAGGTCACAAGGCATCATTAAAGGAAGTAAGTGGAGAAACTTAAGCAGATCCTTGAAGCAGAAACTGGGGAGGAACCCTTGTTCTTGGGTTCATGCTCTGCTACCTTTCTTATACATTCCAGGACCACCTGCCTAGGGGTGGTACTGACCACAATGGGCTGAGCCCTTTGACAACAATAAACTATCAAGACAGTCCTCCAGACACATACCTGCATGCCAAATTGAGTTAGGCAATCTCTCAAATGAGAATCCTTTCTCAGGTGAATCTAAGGTAGAGCAAGTTGGACAGTTAAAACCTATGGCACAACCTTATAAATTTCTAATTATTTTTGCCTCCTCCAATACCAGTCTACAATTTTTCAAAGTAATGTTTCCATTTTATCTTCCTCCAGCTCTCCTGATTTTGCACCTCTGACAATTAATCATTTTTCCAAAAACATTTAAGCTAAATCTAGGTGGCATAATACAAACTTAAGGGAAATCATAGCAGCAGATCATGTGCAGGCAACCCTCATCCCTGATGCTGCAAAAAGACTCAGAATATCCATCAGAATACAAAGAAGGCATTCAAAGTGCAGATCAGGAAATTAAGCAGATTGTCACTACTATCTCAAGATACTTTGGGCTCAATCTAAAACTAATGCCTGCTTTCCTCATTGACTCAGAAACTGAGTTTGCAACTATGTGTGTTTCATTTGTTGTCATGGAAATACTCATGTCTGATACCTTGTATCATCCAACAAAGCTGTCTAGGAACCAATCTTTACAGTTGTTTCAGCTAAACTGTGATGAACAAAAGCTGTGCCCAAATAATAATTGGATTTATTATGTCCAAAAGAGAATACTTTCTCTTTTTTACATGAAGAAGGAAAACTGTCAAAATACTCTCCTTGGATGAAATCTTAGTCTCAGCGAAGCCTCTGATCAAGTGAGACGGACTTAGGGCTTCTGTCACTGGCCTTACAGAATCTACTTTAAGTAAAATTCCTGCTAAGTCCATGCTTCTCAATCTTCCTAATGTTACAACCCTTTAATGCCACTCTGAGTCAGGCCAGGGGAGATAGTTTGGCAGATAAAGGTGCTTGCAGCCATGCCTGGTGACTCAAGCTCCATCTCTGAGACATACACTATGGAAGGAGAGGATCAGGTCTTGAGAACTGCCTTCTGACTATTATACAGTGAGGTGGGGGTGGGGGGAAGAGAGGGAGGGAGGGGGAGAGTAAAGCAGAGAAATGGTTCCCTGCAGAGCAGGGAAGGGATCTAAATTCATGAGGGAGTTAAGAAATTTAAGTAATTTTAGTGGCCTGAGATGGGTTCCCCTTCCCTTATTTTGGACTGAGCATCATAAAGGAAGGGGAACTAATTGCTCCACAGCTTTAGGTAAACATGGTCAAGACTGACTTTGGATATATCACTAGCCTAGACTCATCAGTCAGGAGAGCCCTGCTGATGGGAAGAAAAAGCCCACCAGCAGGCTCTTTCAGGAAGGAAAGGAGGAAGTAAGTCAGAGTTTGCCATCTTTAGTACTAATCAGTGGTTGCTTTCCCTGTCTCTCTACTTGTCAAGGATCCAGCTAGCTCCTGGTCCCTCATGAGGAAATTCTACCCTACTTCTTTTTAAATCACCATTTTCTTCCTTGGAGTGGAACCCAATCTCTCTGCCACTATAAGAACTCAAGCACTAGTCACCCTTTGCTAACATAAGTACCTAATTATTTTTTAATTTACCATAGTTTTTCTTCCCCAAACCTGTGCTAATATTCTCAGTATCAAAGAGATCCCATTATCTTTCCTTTTAACTACCATGACAGAAGAAATAAGGTACTTAAAGCCATACTAACTATAGACGTTTTCTTTCTATAAAAAAAGGATCCAGGTCAAGCAAGAGACAGGCAGCTTTCTCAGTCAGAGAAATCCTATATTATGGTTATTTGTCTGAACTAGCTTTGGAGTTCAGAAATGCAAGGGTCCTTGTTTAAATTGCAAATCATTGAAAACCAGAAAGGAGAAGAACTGACTTAGTAAAATGGTAACAGAGCTAAGGTGACCAAGAGAGATGATTACAGCAAGCAAGTAGAGATGAGAGCAGGAGAGAGGGAACAAAAGATAGTCTAAGAAGAAATTCCCTCCTGTAGGGAACAGCTAAGGGCTGAGGATCTGTTGATTTAAGAAGCAGTTGTAAAATCATGGTAGTGGGTTTGTTATTCTCCTTTAAGATTCAGGAAATTTCCACACACAAAAGTCTTCGGTTAAATGTAACTGCAGGTAAACTGAATTACAACAGGAAAGGAGGCAGAAGAGCCATACAAGACAGACAAGACTGGAGGAAATGGGCATTCAAAAACTTAGCAGAGTGGACCTACCCCATAAACAGACCAGGAGAACATAAGGCATTTGTGAGGACTCTTAGATATATGAGATGAGTGACAAGCATAAGCACCATTTAATTTGAGCATCCTCCCACAAACTCTTCTCACAAGTCAATGTAGTATGCTGCTTAGAATGCATCAAAGAACTAAGAGGGAAGAAGGTGACAGAATGCTTGAAAATTACTTCAAATATCAGGTAACTGTCAAAAGAAGTGGTATGTAATACTTGACATGACTCATTTAAGTAGGAGGTAACAGTGGGTAAAATTAAGAAAAATCTGAAATAATGTGATATTTTCTTTAAAAAGATACATTATCACAAAGAAAAAAATGTCACCAAATCTGCATACGTGCTTAAAAGCTGACATATTATGGGCAGAAAGAATGTACTGATAAAATAATTTATGTTTATGTTTATGAAAGGCTTACTATTATAAAGATTACTTGTACAAGTCACATTTGATCCATTCAGATGTGTGAATAATGCAGTTGAGTAATTTCAAAATATTAGAAAACATGCAAGACTAATGATTTTAATGATAGTTTAAGTCTACCAAAATAGTTAACCTTAACATCAAGAACACCAAAATCATACTACAGAGATGGCTAAGGGAAAATATAAATGAAGATATTTTGCCCTTGCAAGAAATTTCAAGTAGTTAATTTCCTAGGATAGAAGGCACATTTAAAATTGACTTTAGAAGCTTACTCTAGGCAAAGAATATGTGATTACATTTGAAAATGGTTTGGGCCTTGATGTGGCTTGGGATTTTTAGTACTGTGATCCCACAGTATGATCCTTAGATCTGCAAGATGAGCAATATCTGATAAGTGGCTGAACATGCAAATTTACAGTTTTAAAGATACTTTAATAGAAAAACAAAGAACTTGTGGTGGCTTTATCCACACATTCTGACCAGTTAGCCATTAGTCAAAGGCACTTGGGTCCCTTCCCCAAAGTACAAAGTAAACTTGCCTCCTTGTCCACAGACACAAAACAGAAAAAGCAATGATGCAGAGAGTAGCTGGAGCAGCTGTAAGTTGTCTTTTTCATCCTCAGGTGAACACTGAAGGGATATGTGGGTTATTTTTATTTTATCTTTAAGACTTATTTATTATATATGGGGTTTTCTGCCAACATGTATGCCTTCAGGCCAAAAGAGGACACCAAATCTCATTATAGATGGTTCTGAGCCACTATGTGGTTGCTGGAAATTGAACTCAGGATCTCTAGAATGCCAGTGTTCTTGCCCATTGAGCCAACTCTCCAGTCTCCCTAGGTTAGGTTTTCGTCACTGTGTCAAAATGCCCAAGACAAACAACTTAAAAGATAGAATTTATTTTTGGCTTACAGTGTCAGAGCTTACAGTCTATATGATGGATGCTTTTCTTTTTCTATTTCTAAGCCATAGAGAGTATGTAGTCTGATAGGCCAGAACTGCTCATCCCATGATCAGAAAGCAGGGAGAGGAGAGGGGAGAAGCATGATAAATCACACACACACACACACACACACACACACACACACACACACACACACGCATACACACACCACACACCATACATGTGGGGGTGGGGGAGCAATTAATTTTTTGCAAGTAGGAAGCATCTTTCACTATATCTCCCATGTCTATTCAAATCTTCAATCCAACAATAGATCAATCAACTCATTAGGGCATAGACCTCAGGATCTTTTCCTATCTAGAAATGCTCTTACAAACATGCCCAGGGAAATGCTTTACTAGTATCTCAGGTATCTCTTAATGCAGACAAGTTGACAATCAAGATTAACCAACTATTGTCTCAGAACTTTTTATGAGAAAGATATATTACCTCAGCCGTCATTAGTATGTTAATGTTAAGGATAATTCAGTGATCAGAAAGAAATGGCTTAGACAGTAAGCTGTAAAAAGGTCATCATCCACCCTCTCCAGTTCTCTTTAGGACTATCAGAACGTAAGTTGGGTGTGGTAGGGAGGTAGTCTCAGTTGCTGCTGTACAGTGTGTCTAGTTAATGTAAATCCCCAAAGCCGATCAGCTTTACTGGTCACTCTGTGCTCTTAATAACCCAATGATACTTTTTTTAAAACCTCTATGTAAATGTCATGGCAGAGCATCATAGATAGATGGTAGAGGTGATAGACAGATAGATAGATAGATAGATAGATAAAGAGAGAGAGAGAACACACACACACACAGATGGCTGTTTAAAAGAAACATAGAATCTGATCCATTGAATGAATTTGTCTAATTATACTACTGATTCACAGTAATTACATAGGCATCCAGCAAGGATAAGAAAATCCCTCGGGGAACATTCATGGATTCCCGCTGGGAAGGGGAAATAGATAAGACTGCCTGAGTAAATGGGACCATGGGGGAGGGGATAAGATGAGGTAGGAAGAAAACACAAGTGAATGAGATGGTTAAGTTGTGGGAGGGACAGAGAGGTATAACAAAAAACAGGTTTCTTGATAGAGGGATTCATTTTGGGGTTAGGGAGTGCTGTGGGACTATGCTTTTGTACACTGTAAATATTTGTTACTGTAACTATTGGTTTAATAAAATGCTGATTGGCCAGAAGCTAGACAGGAAGTAGAAGTGGAACAACCAGATGAGAATTTTGGGAAGCAGAAGAGCAGAAAGATGCAAAAGAAGTAAGATGAGACTTCTGCACTGAAGAAAAGGTACCAAGAAACATGGCTAAACATGGATAATGGGTTAGTTTAAGCATAGGAGCTAGATTAGTAATAAGCCTGAGTCATAGGCCAAACAGTTTATAATAAATATAAGCCTTTGTGTGATTATTTGGGACAAAGTGGCTGCAAGACTATCTGGGCAAGACAGATACTTCCCACTACAGGAGAGAAACCTGGTGCTGGAGAAATATCCAGGAATCTCTAAACATGACCCCAGCAAAGATTCCAAGAAATAATGGATAGGGTGCTTAAACTGACCTTCCCCTGTAATCAAATTGATGACCATCCTAATTATTATCATAGAACCTTCATCCAGCAACTGATAGAAGCAGATAAAGAGACCCACAGCTAAACACTGGGTTGAACTCCTAGTCCAGTCAAAGAAAAGGAGGATAGATTATGTGAGGAAAGGGGTCAGGACCATGATAAGGAAACCCACAGAGATAGCTGACTAGAACTATTGGGAACTCACTGACTCAGAGACAGCTGACTTGAGCTATTGGGAACTCACTGACTCAGAGACAGCTGACTTGAGCTATTGGGAACTCACTGACTCTGGTCTAACAGCTGTGGAACCTGTATGTATCCTCTGATTGCAGATGACAAATGTAGATGACAGTTGAATGGCCAAGGTAGTTTGTGGGGCCTTTGGCAGTAGGAACCTGACTTTTTGGAGCTCATTCCTTACAGTGGGATATCTTCTTCAACCTTGATACTAGGAGGAGGAGCTTGATTCTACCTCAACTTGATATGCCAGATTGCATTGACTCCCCATGGGAGTTCTTACCCTCTCTGAGGAGTGAATGGGAGGAAGGGGTGTGGGAACGCTGGGGAGTGACTGGGAAGAGGGGGAAGGAGCAGGAACAGTGGTTGGTATGAAAACAAAAACCTTTTAAATAAAAAAAGAAAGAAAATTCCTCTGCAACTTTGACTAAAGCTTCATTTCCAGAAATGGCCTTGAAAAAAAATGTAAGAATTATTTACTTCCTAGGACTCTGTAATTTAGCTTTATTATAATAATTTAATCATCCCCCATAAGACTCCTATCATTGTCCTATCACAGCATATCAGAACACTTTCTCCAAAGTCATGACTTAATCAAAAGATAGTATAGTAAATAGTGTGATCATATATATTTACTAAATGGTTTCCATAAACTTTTCCATCTCATTTTATGTTCCTAAATTTATTTTTGTATAAAATAGAAAATCCTTGTTTAAGTTATTTTATGTATTATGTACCTATCTTTCACCCAAAATAATTGATTGTATTTGTTAACCATTGATTGAGTCAAAGCCCCCATTCAATTAATCACTGATTGTATCGGGCCTTGATCCAACAAAGCACTAATTAGATATGCCACTGTGAGAATATCTAAATATCACTTTGGATCAATCTCAGTATAGAGAGTCTTGAAATGATTATTCCTGAAAAAACCGCCCTGAAACAATTAGCCCCTGTAAAATTAGACAATGTCAATCTCCTTATTAGATTAACCAGTGCGTAGATCAAAACCTTAATTTCTAACAATATTTATGAGATTAACCAAAGTTTATATCAACCTCTGACTTGATCAATCCTGGATAAGAGTGGCAGCTGACTGAGTGAACTCTTGACCAGGATCAAATCTTGATAAACCTCTAATTTAAATAAACTCTTGGGCCTCTTTTTACCCCATTGATTGAAAGTTTCCCTGATTGGATCAAGCCAGAAAATATGCAAATTCTATAAAAGAATTAATAATGGACAATTAGGTCACAGAAAATTTGGTTTCAAGGGTTATTAACTGATCCAGTGTCTAAATCCAAATTGCTTTATTGTCCTGTCCATTCATTATGCTTAGATTATATGATTTTAAGTGATGAAATTTCTCATAAAATAATCTACTTCCTCTTTCAAAAATCAGAGGATCTCAAATCTGCATAGAAACATTAGGCCTAGTTTGTGCACAAACATTTAAATTATTATATTTGATGTCATGTACTATTGTATACTTTGCTGTACTTTCAGAATCATTGGATTTATAACCCAGTATAAACATGATTTAGGACATAAAACTTTTGAAAATGTAGCACTTTTTACCTTATATACAAATTTCTAGTATTTAGGGAATTTTCATTGGGAATTCAGGCCTCTCTGACTTCATCAAATGCAGTGAAGGATATGACTTGTGGAGCTCGACACTTTACCTACAATGATAGCATACAGCACATAAGACACTAACAGAGTCCATTTCCTGTTATATACTTAGCAATATTCTTCTTGACTATCAAAAGTCAAGTCTGCAACTGTCTGCAGAGCTTTGCCTAAAAAATTCTACACTGGCATCAGCACAGCAAGAGAAAGCTGAAGGAATAAATGTAGAAGGAAATCATAACAAGAAGTTAAGCTTAAGCAATCAGTAGGGGCTAGAATGATGGCTCAGTGGTTAAGAATTACTCCAGAAGAAGACCCACAAGATCAATTTCCAGCACCTACGTGGCAGTTCACAAGCATCTGTAGTTCCGGTTCTGTAGGTTCCTTTGTCCTTTTCTGGCCTCCGAGGTGACCAGGCATATATGTTACAGGCAACCAAAACACCTACACTCATAAAAATTCTAATAAAAATTTGAAGAGAAAATTGTGAGAAAATGACTTCTTCAAAAGAAAACTAACAGTACTAATTATCTCTCAAGTCAACCTCATAAACTTAGTGCCAAAATATTTGGATAAGTAAAAGCTCATGTTACCTAGGTGTTTGATCTAGCAGATAAATTGTTTAGGAGTTTAATCTTCATTGGGAAAAAAAAAAAAAAAACACTTGCCAAATGGCCTGTCTCACTATTTCATTGTAATTTATCAGAACTGACCTTTTTCTTTCTGTGCTTAGCTGATGAAAAGAGAAAATGTAAGTGGGAGCTATGCTTCTAGTTTGGGGATCCATCTTTACACACACACACACACATCTTTACGTATAAATATATACACACTTATATAGGCACTTGGAGAGGAAGAGAGAGATTGAGAGGAGAAGAGTAGGAGAAAGTTGGGACACACACAGAAAATTCAGAGATGAAAATCTTATTTGGAAAGTTAACAATCTCAGAATCTCGAATCTAAGTTTATTTCCTATTCAAAGCTTTAAAGCATATGATCTTAGAAAATACAGGTTGAGAAAATATAAAGTAACAAAAAAAATCAATGTAAATAATTGTGTCAACAGTTTAAAGCCAGCCATGTGTTCAATCATGCCAAAGCTTGGGGTGAGATTGCTACTATGGGAAAGATACCGTCTTAAAGCAAAACCTCTTATACTCTGTGGGGCAGCACAGGGCTATTTAGACGATTTTAAGTCCCTGTGCTGGCACAGGGAAAGTTTTGAAGACAGAAAACCATATAACAAAGGGCATTGCTAGAAAACGTTTTCTTATTTATATCTCTATAAATTCTGTAGGTCCAGTGAAACTACTGCACTACTGTGAAAACAAGGTTAAAAATGTGCAGATGGATCATATGTGCTTTCCACACTTCACAATCATTTGTACAGGAGTATGGCCTTCACCCATGTGTCCCCAGATAGCTTTATAGCCCAATTCCTTTGAAGAAACAATTATATATATTATATAT
Organism: Sigmodon hispidus; assembly: GCA_004025045.1. Taxonomy (NCBI): domain Eukaryota; kingdom Metazoa; phylum Chordata; class Mammalia; order Rodentia; family Cricetidae; genus Sigmodon; species Sigmodon hispidus. The sequence goes on from PVIH01007926.1 coordinate 45,173, forward strand.
TATATATTATATATTATATGCCAGTCACTAAATCCATTTCTGTCTGTGTTAGTAAAATCACTAAATTTGACATGCTCATCAGGTATCCCAGACATCTTTACAGCTACTGTGTACCTGATTGATGTGCTCATGGAAAGAAGAAAGAATATTTAACAGGATAACACCTCAATGGTACTCTGTTAATTGAACATGTTGCTGAGGCTGTGAGTCGAATCACCAGTAACTAAGCAGTTTCTAACAATTCCGATCCACGACCTCATAGTTCTGAAGGCCACAGTTTAGGGTGGGCACACTTAGTTTATCAGGCTGGCTAGGTTATGTTCTCTAGAGTTTCAGACTGGGGGAATATGCTAACTTCATCAAGGTTGTTGGCAAATATTTCCCCTTAAACTTTCTAATTGCCTCTCCTGGTTATAAAGGACATCCACATTTCTTCCCATATTGTCCCCTTCATTTCAAACCTAGAAATGGTGCATCCTAGTCTTATTTTGTTTTGACTCTCTCTGACATTCCTTTCTCCATCTTCCATTATCAATTAGATATAGTTTCTGCCCCTTTGAGTTTGTGTTTGGTTAAATTTGCTTCCTATAAATGTCATTAAGATTAGCGTCTCTATAACCAAAAGCTATGAATATAATGACATACTGCTATCATTGTGGCTTGTCATTTGGGACAGATTTTTTTTTTATTTTTATAGAATAAAGTCTCCAGACAGATCTGTTTTTCTCACCCCAACATTAACACTGGGTCAGGTGTTCCTCCTGACTTCCCTCCCTCGTACCGGTAACTCACTTGAATAAACTCTTATGTGGCATCTGGTGGTGTGTGTCTGTTCTCACATGCAAAACCAACAACAAGAATTTGCCAAACAGGACTTTAAGTGTTGTCAGTCACCATAGCACCAGTTAGGAATATGCTACCTCTAGATCTAAGGGAAGTTGGGCTAATAGATTAGATATGACCAATCTAGACATGAAGGCTTGCTGTCCTTTTAAAATTACATGAATTGTGTTATTGAGATCTCGATGAATGATATTGAGAAGATGGAGCGATGGCTTAAACAGTAGTGTTTTTTGCTGTATAGGCATGCTGACCTCAGTTTCATTCCCCAGAACACACAGAAGAGTGGGATGTGATGATGCTCACTTATAATCTCAGTATAAGGAAAGAAGAGGCAGGTGGATGCCAGGAACTCCCTAGCCAGTCAACCTAACCTATCAGCAGAGCTCTGGGCACTGAGCAATCCTGTTATAAAATAAAAGTTTAAAAAGGGAGACTGTACCTGAGGACAGACACCTAAGGCTAGACTTGTACCTCCACACAAAACTGCATATACACCCATATACATCCATATACACACATGGAACACTGGAACATAAACACGCACAGAAATGTACATACACACAAAAAACTGTAATGATATTTAATTGGTAATTAATCTATGAATGACTATAACATATCTAAATGACAGTGATTAAAGCAAGATGATGCCAATATTAAAACAATATAATTTTATAGTTTTTAATACATCTGGTTTTCATAGATGGTACTTTCTGAAGACAAACACAAAAATGTTCCCTATGTCATTTTCTGTTGGTTTCATGTGTTTTGACGTGTCTGAGGTGTCAGTTGGGTATAGATTTATAATTGTCATGCTCCATGTCATGATGGAGCATGTTGGCAATTTTAATTTGTTTCTCTGTCTCCAGCAAAAAGTGTGTGTGTGTGTGTGTGTGTGTGTGTGTGTGTGTGTGTGTGTGTGTGTGTGTGTGTGTAGGAAGGGTGGTGTATGTATGTGAAGAAGCATACTTTACTGCTCGCACTGGCACACTCGTCCAGGCCAGAGGAGAGACACTGGCTGTCTTCCTCTATCACTTTCTGCCTCATTTCCTTGAGACAGGGTCTGTCACTGAGCCTAAAGGTCAGTGTTTCTGTTGGATTGGCTGGCCAATAAGCTGCAAGAAGCTGCTTCTCTCTAAGTCCCAAAGCTAGGCATGCATGGCTGCACTTGTCTTTTTATGTGAGTGTTGAGGATTTGAACTTGAGTCCTCATGCTTCTTCCACTCACAGAGCCATCTCACCAGCTACTATAGCAACGGTTTTTCTTCAAGTCTATTTTGTATAATAGTAGAATGGCCTTCCTAAGCCTTTTTAATTACTGTTTGCATACTGAATCTTTTCCTAACCTATAACTTTCAATCTATTTTTGACTCTGAATATAATAAATGTCTCTTGTAGCCAGCATATAGCTGTTTACTTACGTTTTTAATTCTACTATGCCAACTTAGGCTTTTTAATTGGAGAGCCCAATTCACTTATATTTAACAAGATTATTAATAAAGTAGGATTTGTCTCTGGAATTTGTAATATTTATTTCTGATATGCTTTTCTTGTTACAATATTCTTCCATTTCTGTCTTTTTGTGTTAAATGGCTCTGTATAGCATGCAGCTTAATTTATCTGTCTTTTATTTAGATATATTTTCACTTATTTTATTAATGCTTGCCTTAGAAGTTTCAATTAAACCAAATTTTTTTCTGTATTAGATAGTTAACCTAGGGCCTCAGGCATAATGGACAAGTGATCTACCACTAAACTGGGTATGTTCCTACTTCTCTTTTTTCATTTTTTTATTTAAATTTTTTTTACATACCATCCACTATTCCCTCTCTCTCCTCTTCCTCCACTCCTCCCATCCCACCCCCAATCCACTTCTCAAAGGGGGGTAAACACTCCCTTAAGTACTCAACACAGACTATCTTACCAAGTTGAGGAAGAACCCAGCCCCTCTTCTCTGCATGGTTATGATCTTCTGGGTAAACTGGGAGGAGTATAGAAGGGAGAAGATGGAGTGTGGGAACATGAGGGTTTGAGATGCTCAAGTTGTGGGAGGGATGGAGAGTGTGAGAGATAGCAGAACTATCTTAACTGAGGGATCCATTATGGGTCTAGGGAGGAACTTGGTGCTAGGGTGCTTAAACTAACCTTCCTCTGTAGTCAGATTGGTGACTACCCTAATTATCATCACTGAGCCTACATTCAAATGAGAGATGGAAGTAGATACAGATACCACAGCCCAGTACTTCGTCAAACTCCTGTAGTTCAGATGAAGACAGAAAGAAGCAACTAGAGGAGCAAGGAGGTAGAGTCAAGAGCATGATGAAAAAAAAAATCATAGAGACATGTGGCCTGAGCTAATGGGAACTCATAGACTAACAGCTGGAGAGCCTGCCTGGGACCAAAGTAAACCCTCTAAATGAGTATGACAGATGTGTAGATCGATCTGTTAATGGGATCCCTGGCTATGGAACCAGAAATTACTCTGAGTACATGAACTGGCTCTTTAGAACCCACTATCCCTATGGTGGGATGCTTTGCTGAGACTTTTCATTTTTAAAACCTGGTTTCACTGAATTTCACAGGCTGGTCTAGAACTCATGTAACAGGCTCCTAGATCTTAACACAACTAACTCCATGATGCAAATGTCCATTCACGCTGTAAAACTCAGCACTACCTACCAACAATGAAAACAAAGGCCTAGTCCATCAAAGTCCATAGTTCTGGGAAAGTCTCTAAATGTACTAACCTTGCTTTTTGGCTTCTGTAATTATACTTCTGGCTAAAAGAAGATTGTCAACCCAGAACATAGATTTTGTGCTTAAAAGCTCATCCCCAAGAAAGGCTCCACAGCTACACTGGGATCGAGAACACACACTGTAGTTGCTCACTGGCTAATAAAGGCTTTATGCTGGCTTAAAACTATGTCTGAGCAATTTTCTCTGGTGGATACTCCACAACACTCACTCTGCACACAAAGCAAACATTGACCTACCTCTCAATACTCTTGCCCCCACCTCCTGAACATCTGGGATTAGAGGTCTGTACCACCAGGCCCAACAATTAATATTTATTTAATTAAAATAGAATATAAAACCTTTAGCTCCAGTTTTTCTCTATCTTTATATTGTTATTATGCAAATTAGAGCTTTTAATATATTATAATTATAGATTAAGACAATTTCCTTTTGAATCAGATGTGATAGAAAAGTTATAATCAAAATGCCAAGTTATACTGTTTTTATGTTTATCTAGGTGGTTACCATACTAATTACTCTTAATTTTTTTGTGTGTGATTTGGATAACAACCTGGTGTCTTTTCATTTGAGCCTAAAGGATTCCATTTAATTCAATTCTTTAACTGAGTGGTGGGTCACCCATTGTGTAACAAATTTTCTTGATTTTTTATGTATATATAGCTTTTGTTTTTTCAAAATACTTTGAGTATCTCAGCACCCTGCCTTTCAGGTAAGGCATTCTTGTATACTTTAGTTCTCTCTCTCTCTCTCTTTCTCTCTCTCTCTCTGTTTCCCTAAACCCTCCCCTCAGTGTGTGTGTTGCTTTTGTCACAGAGTCTCATTTCCTAGCTCAAGCTGTCCTTGAAGTCATGGGTGATCCTACTGCCTCAGCCTTTTAAGTGAACTACCATGCCTGGTAACCTTTATTTCTGTTCTGTTCTATTTTGCTTTGTTCTGTTTTTGCTTTGTTTTATGTTGTAACAAGGTCTCATGGAGGTCAGGCTTGCCTTAATCTCAGTATCTGAGAATGGATTTGAACTCCTGATCTTACTGCTTCGTTACTGGAGTTAATTTAACACCAGGATACAGGTGTGTACTACCATGCCCAGCTTCCTTCAGTACTTTAGATATTTGGTTTCATTTAGTTCTTTGAATATATTCAAAATAGCTTTCCAGTCTTGTCTGATAACTCCACTGTCTGAGGTTCCCCATGGTATCTGTTAGCTACTTTTATTATGAACATAAGCCATTCTTTGTTCTTTAAATGTCTCATAATTTTGCTAAAATGAGAACATTTTAAATAACACAGCAACTCAGGTTAAATTTCTGTTCATTTTTAAGAGTTTCTTAGGTTCTTGCTTAGTGATTCCTCTAAACTAATTTTGGGAGGTCCATATTCTTTCTCATGAATGATCATTTACTAGTCTTTAGCCTTCAGCTAGTGGTTAGATACGGATTTCCTTAGATGTCTAAAACTAGTATATTTCCTAGTTTCTATTGAGTGCCTTTGTATACTTGAGAAGATATGCCCACATGAGTCACACAGTGAGGTAGTTCCAAGCCCTGCCTACTAAGAGTTCTTCAAAGTTAGTTAGACATAATAAGTGTTTTCTTGAGACTTCACTAAACTTGAGTAGAGCTTCACATAGTACTTGGTGTTTTAGATTTCTGTGTTTCATAATTCCCGTAAGCTCATGCTGATAGGGGCTGTGAGACAGGAAGCAAGGGACTGAATGCCCTCTGCAGTCATCTGCTTCTCAGGTACCACGTGACACATAGGGATAGCAAAAAATCAGCTTTAGCCCTGAGGCAAATGGCTTAATTGGTGGTCAGTAATATCCTCTTAGATAACATCTTTTCTAAATGACACAGTGAGTGGTAAATCTTTTTAATGAAATAGAAAGCAAGTGCTTCTCATGTCTAGACCAGATAAGTGAGGGTTCCTTCTGTATCAAGACCCTTTCCTCCGAAGAAAATATCCTGTTTTACCCAGAACTTAAGAAGAAATATGATACATCCAAGAATAAAATAGAAACAATAACTGCCCCCGAATGAGATGTGGCCTTTATACATTGCAAAAGCCCTGCCCCTAGAGGCAAGTGCCTACAGACCTTCACTGCTGGCCCCATTAGTGTAGATGGAGATAGAAAATTTAAACGGAGATGAATTTCAAATGCTATGAAAGGAAATCTCCCAGCTGCTTGTAACTCATTTTCGAGTCTTCCACTGTTGGATCAAAAGAAAGGAGCCCCAGCCTTTCAGGAAGTGATCTAGGTCTGCAGCTGCTTGTGACTCGTGGCAGGGGTCAAGATGAGCCAATGGCCAGGCTTTGGACTGATGACAATTACACAGTTTACTCTTCTTGCCTGGTCCTAAGGTAACAAAGCTAAAAGGTAAACTGATGACAATTAGGCAGTTAGTTATTCCTTCCTGTCTTAGACACATCCTGACCTCAAGGTCACACAGAACAAGTGTTAGAGGACTGCAAGGCTAAACCAGATGTTATATCTCCTACCTGGTTGGCCTTAAAGGGCAAAACACTCTTTATTCCCAAAGTCCACACCACTCTAGAAGAAAGGCAATTCTTAGCCTCTTGAATAAAACAATAATAATAATTTAATAAAAATAAAAGCTCTATACACCTTTTTCCCCTTTTTTGGTGTGTCTTTCAAGATGTATCATTTATTATATGTAGTAATTGTTATATATATGTCAATTACATATAGTAATTGTTTTGCTTTGTTTTCACATGTGTGTAATATATTTTGATTGTAGTCATACCTATAATCCTCTTATTTCCCCTTCCTATACTCACTGATCTTCTAACTAGGCCTCTTTTACTTCCTGTGTGTTAGGGTTTAATTTTCTTTTTTTTTCCTAGTTCTTCCTCCCCATCTTCTCTCTGCCCTCATCCACTCATTCCTTCCCTATTTCTATTCAGAAAAGTCCTGGGCTGTTATATTCAGTTTCTGGCCCAGAAGTTTGGGCCTAGCCTCAAGGTTTGGACCCACAGTCCTACAGAATCACATAGACACTTATATTAATTACACTCTGCTTGCTGATTGACCTGGGGCCCAGGCATTTAACTTGCTAACTCCTTCATCTTAACTCAGCCCATGATTCTTGTCTTGTTTAGCCATGCAGCTTAGTACATTTTCTCAGCAGAATTTCATCTCTGCTCTGAGATGTTCCCAGAATTTTCTTAGGCTGGTAGCCACACTCACATTTCCTGTCTGCCTCTGGCCAATCAGCTTTTTATTAAACCAATAGGAGGTGCAAAATTTTACAACACACCATAATCCCACTACAACAAAACATGACATCAAGTTGTGAAAAGCCTAAGCACTTTGCCTGTTATAAAGGCTGGGCGAAGCAACTCAATATGAGGAGTAGGGTTTCTAAAAGAAACATAGGTGAACAGTCATTTATATGAACATGAGCATTTGACCAGTGGCTATACCACTGTAGAAATTATCCTCCCGTGGTAATTATGACTAAGATACATTTTTTTATTTGTAATCCATTAAAGCTGTTGCTTTCTGTCTCCTGTTCTTCCATCTCTTTTTCCCAATACCTTTACCTTAGTATTCAGGCTGTTCTCCTAACACTAATAAATTGTCCTCAAGTTCCCTTGTGTGTACATTTTTAAGTATTTTTGTCAATATGGCAGAAGGAGATCCTATTTCCACTGTGATAATGCCACAGTTTTGCCATTCAAGTTTCTTAGTTAACTACTATGTACCTCAATTGTTATCTACCATAGGAAATTTCAAGGTCCAACTATTGTCCCTGCCTGCTTGAAAAACGATCTGCAGAAAAAGTTTTCCGTAGTTGACAAGATCAACATCAATCCAATAAAGACAATCTGAAACACATTTTTCCTGAGTCAAATAAGGATAATTCTCTGAATTATGGCTTTGAAAATACTTCAACTCTGTTGTACTCATTCGGTGCCTTCCAGGATTCTGGTTTTCACTGTGATGGTAGACAATGGATTCTCAATGCTGTCACATTGCTAAAGGTTGGGAAACAAGCATATACAAAGTAACAATGCCACAAAGCTTGTTGTTCTTATCCAGCTTTACCTATTGTTCTTGAGTAAATGCTTCTCAGATTCCAATATGCCAATATGCCAATGCTACTTTCTCAAGTTCTGAAAGCAATGATTCTGACAAAATTCTCTTTACTTCTATGCAGAAGTATATGCCTGTTGAAAGCCAGCCATCATGGAAGAAGAGCAACTATGCTGAAAGTACCATGCCATAAGAAACCTGGGTAGGTCTTGAAGATAAAACATATAGAGAAGGCCTACAAGAACTAATGTTTTGGGTGAGTATATTTTTTCAATTTTTTCTTGGAGTTAATCCTGTCTATCCTAGCCCATATCATTAAAACCAGAAAAAAAATGTTTCATTGAATTATTCCTAAATTTTTTATTTACAAAATAAATTGTTTATTTCAAGCTGTTAGGTTTGGGGGGCTTTGTTATATGGCACTATAACCAACTAAACTGACAGACAACCAAAACCAGAAAATTACCTTCACTGCCACTGTTATGGGTCCCAGCCTAGGCACCACATCAGGTCTGGCCACCAGTCCTCAATCACCCAGTAAAGAGTTAATAGTAGAAGGCATGAAAGGGAGATTTATCCCATGTGACTGCACTGAGAAGAGTAACAGAGACCCAGCGAAACCTACATGTTGTGAAATATCAGTTTAAGATGTGTTACATTTGTTTATGCTGTGGAATGTTTGTCTAATGATGCAAAGATGTGTTGCATTCTTTTATGTTGCATTTTTTAACTCTTTAAAGCTGTTACTTGGCCTATTTAAAACATCTGACTGGTCTAATAAAGTGCTAAATGGTCAATAGCTGGTTAGGAGAAAGGATAGGCAGGACTGTCAGGCATAGAGAATAAGTGGAGAAAAAGAGAAGAGAGAAGATTGAGAAAAGAAGGATAGGAGAATGCCAAGGCCCATCCACACAGCCATACAGCCAGACACAGAATAAGAAGAAAAGAAAAGCTATGTAGAAATAGAGAAATATAAAAGCCCAGAGGCAAAAGGTAGACTGGATAATTTAAGTTAGAAAAATGTGTCTAGAAACAAGCCAAGCTAAGACATGGCATTTATAAGTAATAATAAATTACTGTATATTTCTTTGGGAGCTGGATAGTGTTCCCCTAAAGAGCAAAGAGTCATTATACATACATACATACATATATACATATATATACATATATATAGATATACATATATATGGGGTGGTCTCCAATAGACAAATATCATATAAAGCATATAAACTATTTTTAAACAATCACTCATACCTATTCACTATTCATTTAAAGAACTAAGCAACAGTACTTTAAAAGTTAAAAAATATCTTTTTACAATAATAACAACCAGATAAGATTGTTAGTTGAGTGGCAATCTTTATAGTTTGGCAAAATGAAAATTTTAAAAATTGGTTGGTTGGTTACTGTGTATTTCTTAAATCATACATATCTTGAGGTGAACAAGAGACAAAAACACAGTCACATTTTGAAACAAATTATCAGGTCAAAACATTGAAATTTGTGGTGATATACTGTATATTTAATAAAAAGAGTCTAAAATCAGAGGACAGAGCCACCCACAGAGCCAAACCGTGAAGCTCTTGGAGTGGTGACCCATGCCTATAATTCTATTATTTGGGAGACAGAGGGAGAGATCTATGTAGATCTATGTGAGTTTAAGGCAGGCATAACACAACCAAGTGGTGGTGGCACACATCTTTAATCTCAGGACTTGGAATCCCATGCCCCTGCTTCCTGTACTTTGGAAACAGAGTCTTTAATTTTAGCCCTGGGAAAGTTAAAACAGAAAATGAGATAGCTGGGTGGAAAAAGAAAGATAAGGCTGGAAGAGGCAGGGATCTTTCCCTTGGCCAGCCACTTCCCTTTTCTGCTGAGGATGAAGAGACTTGTAGTCAGTGGATTCATGGATAAAAGCCTGAGGAGTTGGCTGGGTGAGAAGTAACTCTGGTTTGTTTCTCTAGCTCTCTGATAGTTCAGCTTTCCCCGCAATATCTGGCTCAGGGTTTTTTAAATATATAATATTAAATAGAATTCATATAATAAATGTTAATTGATCTTAGAGAAGAGGAATCAAAAGTAGATAGTATAAACCATAGAAAAATCAGTTATATAAATAGATACAGGCTATGCTCATGAATGCTAACTCTGCTCACCGGTAGGGGGCTCACTTGCCAACAAACACAGAGTCATAACAGAAGAAAGAAGGCATAGTGTCAGTTTTAAATAGACAAATACTTGTCATAGACTTTTGTAACACCAAATTTTGAAAAGACAAGTCTCACACTCCAAGGAAATAAAACTATTGAATTAAAAGAGAAAAATTGAAAAAATGCTCAGGAGAAGATGAAGAAAAGAGCTTGTTATCTTTTGTCTAAAAAGAAAATAAGCAGAAAAGAAAGCCTGTTGATATTGCTCAGTGATTAAGAGCCCCAACTGTTCTTCAGAAGCCCATGTTCAATTCCCAGAACCCACATAGATGTACACAACCTTCTCTAACTCCGGTTTCAGGAGTCCCAATACCCTCTATCCTCTGTGAGCATCAGGCGTGCATGTGGTACACATATAGACATGCAGACAAAATATTCATACATCATATATATGTATGTATGCATATACATACATGTTTATATATGCATGTATTTCAACTGGATATGGTAACAGACATATTTAAGCCTGGCATTGATATATTCTCTCCTTAATGAGTTCCATACCAGCTAGGGCTATGTAGCAAGATCCTGTCATGGAAAAAAAATGTCAGTAATAAGTAAGTAAGTAAGTAGGTAAGTAAGTAAATAAGTATCTGTGTATGAAAATGTATAAAAGAAAAAGTAAGGTTCCAAATAAATTTCATGTTGAAACTGTGGTATGTTGCTAGCATATATGTGTCTGTCTCTGTGTATGTGTATGTATATATACATATGTGTGTTTATATATGTGTATATGTATGTGTGTATGTATATCAAACTAGCATGTTGTATTTGTCAGTTAAATAACACATAAGAATATTTTATCTATAAACATAAATATTTTTACTTCATGTGAATCGGTGTTTTGCCTGCATGTATAACTGTGCAAGGGTGTCAGATCTTGGAATTACAGACAGTTGTTAGCTGCCATGTGGGTGCTGGGAATTGAACTCAGGTCCTCCGGAAGAACAGTCAGTGATCTTAACTGCTGAGCTGAGCAGGAGATGAGGAGAAGAGAGAGTGACTGGGAGGGGCAGGAGGGGGAAGGGAGTTTGAACAAGGGGATGCATGGATAAAAAATGAGACTTTATTCACAATAAAAATTAAAAATAAATAAATTTTTAAAAATTTTAAATTTAATAATTCAGTGAACATAGAGTTTTTTGGAAATAATGATTTTATCTTAAGTATTTTGCAAAATACATTTACACCAAACTGTTTAATCTTAGAAACAATTGAAAATTAACCTCCTCCTTTATAATCTATAGAATACATGGTTTGAATAATCTGATAGCCTGATAAAGAAACTCAAGTGTTTCAGCAGAAACACACACACCTTTAATCCCAGCACTCCAGAAGCAGAGGCAGGAAGATCTCTGAGTTTCAGGCCAGCCAGGGTCACATAGGTAAACCTTATCTCAAATTTTTTTTAAAAAAAAAAAAAAGAAGATCTGGTTTCTGCCAAGCCAGTTTCACTATTCTAATACTCCCAGTGGCTGCCTTTATTATTGGCTCTTTAAAGCTATTTATTCCTTCTTCTCAATATGATTTATCTACAATGTCCTCATTAGTGTTCCTGGGTACAGAAACATTTATAATTCTGAAGTTTTGCTGATTCAGTGGGTTAGAGGACTGGAAATCAGTCTCATATTGGGAGACCTGGAGGATTTAAAAGCTGCTCTTCCCTTCATTTCTCCCAATCCCTTCATTTTCTGGATTTTGCCACCATCTTCCTAGACCCTCTGTGGACAGCCTGTAATATAATCATCTCCCTGCTCCTTTACAGGGATTCAGTTCTAAGTTAATGTCTGCCCTGTTGTGCATCTTAAAGACTCTATGGAAATGTTTGAATTCTTTAATCCCTGAGCAAATTTCACTTGTAGAAAAATAATGCATACATACTTTGGTTTTACATTTTTATGTAAATATATTTATGTAGTCACACAAAGCATGTATGTACATCATATATATTATACACAGTGATGGGTTTCATTATAACATTCTCATATAAATATATATTGTATTTTGATCATACTGTCTTTCTTGTTTGGCTCTCATTTGGCTGATTCCCTTCTCCTCCCAACTAGTCTCATTTTCTACTTTAATGTATTTTTTTTCTGTGTGTTGGTGAACCCATGAGTTTACTTAGGGTTGCTAAAAGAAGCATAAGTGAGAAGTTATTATCAGGAGCAAAGGCATCTTACCAGTGGCTATACAGTTTAAAAAGAAAAAACAAAAAACATGTATCTCCCCCCAGCAACCTTTAACTGCCTATAGCTCCTCAGGGAATAGAGGGACCTAGTAAGCTCTGCACCCTTTGGCTACAGGTAACTGCCTATAAACCTTTGGGAAGGGGTGGGGCTTCATGAACTCTCCCCCAACATGACAGAATGTTGATAGCCCTGTCTTATGCAAGTAATCTCAGGCATAGTCAGCAAATGCATGAGCACCTAGTACAAGCCAAGCATATTTATAGATATTCTGAATACAATAAAATCTCAAGCAGAATAGAACACTTGCCTTTGTAGAAGGTGCATTTAGTAGGTCAAACAGGTAATATACAAAGATATAACATAATAGCAGATAGTGATAGGATACAAGATTAGAGATACAGTCTTTTACAAAATTGTTAGGAAACTTTTCAAAAAAGAAGTAATAGTGAAGAAAATTCCCAAATAATATACTTCACAAGTAGTAAATGTTTAACAACCTAAATTTTAGCTCAAAATTTAGTGAACCTCAACTTCTCTTACTGTAATTATATTTAAGAGTAAATTTGTCTTCCACCTTTCAAACTTTAAAAGATTAAAATCGATGCCAAAATTGTATAGTTGAAATTGGAATCATAATCATAATCTAAGTCTCTTGTTAGAAATAATATTCTAAATTTGCTTCAATATCACAAGTACATCAACTATTAAGTCTACACACACTGTTATAAAAAAAATTGTTGTCAAATCTCATTTGAAGCCTATATTGAAAGCATTACTATCCAGGTTAGATTGACCACATCAATAAGATCAATTTGTACTTCAACCCTCTTCATGCCTTTTGCTAAGTGACTGCAATTCTTCTCATCAAGAGGCACATATATTCCACTTCTGTCAAAGTTCAGGTACAATATTTAGACACTGATACATATTTACAAAGATCAAGCAGATAGGGGGTTGGAAAAAAATCATTTCTTGCATCTCTGTCACTGCCATGAAAATGTCTGCTCTAACCTGCTGGGGGAATGTCACTAAGATCTTGAGATTGTCACAGAGTTACAGCAGTGACAGATACAATTACCTCTATGTTACATGGAAGGGAATATACTTACCAGTAAAGATTTAAAAAAAAAATCTTAGTTTTAAATGAGTTGAGACTGTTGCACTAAATGAATCAGGAATATGTTCATATGCATAAGTAGCTTTAAAAAGGAAAAATGAATTCCCCTGGTGAAAAAGTCTACAAAAGTCTAGAAGGCTGGTTTTGCAGCCTAATTCTTCATCTATCTTATTGCTCTGCCATGAAAATTATTGTCACCACATCTGTAATCTAACCAGGAGGCAGAGAAACAGGCTGAGAAATAGAGATGTTTTTCTGCCTTCAAAAACAGTTTTCTAAGAGACATGTGTGGTGGTAAAGGCTTGTAATTATAACACCCTAGAAGCTGAGGCAGAATGAACATGATTTTGATGCCAGCCAGGTTATGGTCCTTTGATTAAAATGCATTCATTTGTCAAACTCAATTATAAAAAATAAACAAGAAATGTAATTTTTATTCTGAGCATCTGTATGCTCAGAACACCATGACAAGGAGGGAAAGTGACCTTTAATTGTAACTAACCATCTCCACCTCACAATTATAATGGCCTAGTAAATAGGATTAGTAAATCATTAAACTAATGTTTTCTTCTCAGAGCACGGACAAGGTTGTCAAGATACAAGATCTGATATAGGAAGGGCCCAATAGATAGCCTTAGCCATTTCACACTCACCATGGATACGGAGATTCTCCAACAGTATTCTGAAGGCTATCAGCATATGCTGCTTTCAGCTTTGGCCTGAAAGTCTTTTATCTATTTGGTTTACGTAAAATTTTCCCTGAATTCCAATTACTCTTTTATTTTACTTTCCTCAGTTAATCTCTGGGCTACCTGGTTGACTTCAGAATTCTTCTCACTTTTTAAATTTTTTCTTTTACAAGGATCACAATCAAATCTATTATAGTTTTTCTTTCTCTCAAGTCTAGCACTAAAGTCGTTTTAAACAACTACATGTGAAGGTGCTTTGTACATGCAACTCTACTTTTCCAGCTTTCTCAGGTCCCATTTTAAGACTTAATTTTACTTTAGATATATTTATATATTTAGATGTGTATTACCTGCTTGTTTGTGCACCACCTGTGTGCCATGGAGTCAAGAAGAGGATGTTGAACCCCTGGGACTACAGTTACAAAAGATTGTGAGTGCTGAGAATCAAACCTGGGTTCTCGCAAAGGTCAGCCTGTGTTCTGAACCACTGAGCCATCTCTCTTTCCCTCAGATCCTTTTTTTGATGGGGGGCTAAAGAAAGGAATGTTCCCAAAGGCTTCTGAGGTTTCTCAAAAGTTGTCATTTGTCCTGGATCCTGCTAGGTGCACACCTTTAATTTTCCACAGACCACTTCTACCATCTTCTACCTGCTCCTCAGGCCTGCTCTGCTCCACAGTCTGCCCTCACTTCCATTATCTCAGCAATACTTGAGCTTGTTCACTGACCCATTTTTCACCAAAACAGGATAAAAGATATTGTTTTACATAAAGGACAAAATTATGATTTTATCAATGTTCCTGAAGCCTTGTGGTAAGCAGTGGATAATTTATAAGTATAGAAATCTGAAAGATGCTCTAGAGCACATTAGTCATAACCATTTTCAGGACCTCATGCTGACTGCACAAGGCTTCCATTCTTAGCACTCTGAAGAGCAGCCACTTTTCTGTCTGGTGCTCTGTCCCATATATCACTTACCCTACAACTCTCTCTTTTTAAAGGAAGCCAAATAAAAAAGAAAGAAGTCCATTAATTCACCCAAATCCTTCCAAAATACACTTCCAAACAAATTTTTAATCACAATATTTGGTATTTTTATACATAACTGGATCTAGGCTTTATCTCAACATAACCAAGTCATGTATTTAAAGAAAGTGGTATTTATCTCACCAACAAAAATCCTATATGTCCTCAGATAAATTCTGTCTTTAATTTGAAGATTATGCACATGAATTATAGATATATTTTAGAATGGTAACTTCTGGTCCTATTTAATATATAATAAAGCCCATATGAATGGAAAACAATTAAAATTGTGTCATGTTAATTTATCACTTAAGATCTACCTTCTGGGGCCAATTTTAATGGTTCAGTAGGTAGAGACACCAGCTATGAAGCTTGTTATCTTAATTAAATCCCTAGGATCCAAATACTGGAAGGAGAAAATGAACAAATTGACCTCTACATACACACACTCTCACTTCCCACATACACATACACACACAAATAGAATGCTAGAAATTTCTAGCATCTAAGTTAGAAATCAAGAAGCTTATAATAAATAAGAAAAATCACTACCATTAAAATAAAGACAAAAATGGAAATCCAGTGATGAAAAGAGAAAATAATTGTGCTAGTAATCAGAGATGAGTTATACAAAGAATTTGATTTTGTACATGTTAGAAGATGAAATTAAAAGTGTAGCTTGAAGCTAGGATGGAAACTACCATCTATCTATAAGCCCGAAACCTGGGAGACAAAAACAGACACATCATGAACGTGAGAGCACTGCCCTGTTTCAAAACAATCTTTATCTTAAGCAAAATTTATCTTTTTAAAGATAAATAAGAGCACTAAATACATGATTAGTGGATACGATAATTACTCTAGTTTGATGACTACAGGCTGAATAAATGCATTGAAAGATCATATTAAACCCAATGCAGATATGCAGATATATGCTAATTAATACAAAATTTTAGTGCAACCTGAGATTTTGGCTAGTTTCTGTAATAGTACACCCCAGATTGACTGGAACTATCCCAGTTTATGTCTCTTAAACTGATGTAATTATTAATAGCAGCTCTCTACATTCTCAAAGATACCTTGATTTGTTCTAAGGTCACCTTATACTAAGGCTGTAGGTTCAATTCAAAAACATGGAGGAAAAAAACCCAATGTGGACACCATGGTTGTAGAATTGTTGATGAGTCACCCAAATGTGTAAGAGTTCATTGAATATTTGAGTGATTGAATTGTATAATTGCCTTGTAATTTGATTTAAGCATACGTTTTAAAGTATTGTGATATGTAGACATACTCATGATCATTCTATAAGGAGCTTAAATGAAAAAATGGTATTAGAGTCTACTCTTTACTCCAAATCATGCCATTTTCAATTGGTGTTTTAGAAAATGTTTCCCCAAGAAAAATTTGGGTGTTGCCCACTTGAGCTGTAACCAGCTGTGATTAATGATAGATCATGTGAAGACAAGGGCTCTGTCCCTAAAGATTTATATACAATTAGCAGTTTCTGTGAGAGAATTTTTTCTTCAATGATGTAGCCACCTACAAGTTGCCCATGGTCCTGTAAGTAATCTCAGTTAGTGTCATTGGCTCATCAAGCTGCACTTGAGGAGGTCTGTGTCTTTGCTTCTATCATTGGCGCCTTATGTGGGATGTGTAAATGTCTGCTCACATCTCAGAGAAAGTTCACACTATAGTCAGTAGTAAATAAGATTCAAAAGAGTCTTCAACAGAACGCATTGTTCTTTCTGAGTTCATGAGGAACTTCTTCCCCAGAAGTAGATGCTCTACATCTTGAAGTTGTATTAGACCTATTGATAAGAATGTGACAGAGCAGACACTCCACAAAAAACACTGAGTCAGACAGAAAAGAAAAGAAGATTGAGAAGTGAAAATGTAAAGTCAAAAGTACCCATAACAAGAAGAACTAACAAGAAAAGATGATGATAAAGTTCAGGAGTACTGAGTTCTCAAGACTGGCCAATAACACATGAGAAAAATTCATGATAATTATTAAAATTATGTCTGTAACAGGCATGGCACAATTGTCAAACCTCATTTTCCACCAGAACAGTGATAACCAATCCCCTAGTCAAAAGTGCTTTGTGTTATTACAAATGGAAATAAAAAAGAAAAAGAGCAATGTTTAATGAAAGTTCATTTTAATTTCTATTATCCATTAAACAAATGTTTGATGAGTAGAACTTGCAAGCTTATAGGGACACACAGAATTTTCTACCATGTTTCTATATTTATGTCAAATGTCCTGCAAGAAGTTATATAAGGTTTTAGAAGTAAGATTGTGTTTAAAATACCTTTGATATTTGATGGAGTATTTGACCTTTAACAAGAGCCCATTAAACATGTGTCCAAATACTTGAATAAATGAACAAGTGAGTGAAACTCAGAATTTTTTGATTAACATGGTAAATGTTATCAGGTCTCTCCTTTAATTTCATCTTATTTCCAAAATCCATAATTACATTAATCTCTTATAAACCATTAGCTCTGGAGATTCAAAACAACGCTGGGGAAGGGAGCAGGAGCAAGGGGATACATGGATAAAAATACTTTATAAATAAAAAATATATATACATTAAAAAAAGCAATGCTGGGTTTGAACCTGGAGTTGTTTGAGGAGATAGACATCTGTTATGTAGCATAGTCCAGCCTCAACTAATAACCTTCTACCCTCAAACCTCCTAAATGCTGAGATTAAAAGTATTCATCATCATATTGAACATGTAACTATTTTTACATGTAAACATCTCTTTATCTCACAGAGATAATGCCTGGAGGTGAGAGATAAACTACATGATCTTAACTGAAGTACTGACAAAACCATGATCAGATGTTCTTATGTGGAGCAGTTGACTAGATAGAGTGATATAGAGTAACATCTGTTATGAACCATTTGGCAGTTCTCATAATAATAATGCAGGGCTTCTGCCTCTCTCATAGGCAGGAGGGATGACTTGGAGATGTGAAAAGTACCAATTCCTACAGGTCTTTGTAATTAGGTTTTGAGGCAAGAGGTAAGGAATAAAGGTGATACAGCAGCCTACACAAGGTCAAGGAGGTTGGAGCACACTAATCTGACAAGCTCCCTTTGGATGGTGTTATTTTTCAGTGTTATCCACAAGCCTAAAACCAAACATATCTGTTGATTGGGTTCTGAGAAGGCAGCCCTTGTCCATAGTTTGGGAATGAAATGGATCAGGCAGAACCAGTAGTAGCAGGAAGAGTCAGTTACTAAGGGAGCAGAAGCGACAAAGAAAAGCACTTATGTGATCAGCTGAGTAAGGGAACAGGAGGCAGTCACAATGAAATTGTGCACATGGCAAAGCAAACACCAGACATCCATGAGCATAATGGAGGAAGGCATTGAGTTCCTAGCAGTCACAAATAATAGTGTCCCCAGCTTATGAAGGGAGAGATCACACATCCCTTGCACCTCTCTCTGAAATCCAAAGAACTTAGACAACAATTAACTGCACTACAGAAGTCCCTTTTATTCCAAGGGTGACAAATGACCTTGCCAGAAGGCACACATGAGAACTGTGTATTCATGTGGTATATTCTTTCCAATCTCAGCTTGTAGCACTAAAGGAAAGGGAAATTTGAATTTAAATGCTCCATAAAATACATTCTCATTTCCCTTAGATTAATGTTTATCTTATTACTTCCACTCTGCCTTTTAAAATGAATCATGAACTCTTAAGTCCTAGAATTTTTCTATTATGTTCACATAGCAATTTTATACTCCGATATTTGAATACTATAGCTAGTATTTGTTATATAACTAGTTTTGTGATTATTTATCTTGAAGGTTTTCCATTCAATATCATTTTATAAGAGGAAAAGTGATATTTTCTCCAGTACCCTTGATGTTCATCCACTCCTCATGCTGAACCCATCACAAAAAGTACTCCAAAAGAAAGAATGCATGCCTACAATTTCTGGACAACACTGGAAAATTATTTTTTGTTCTTTGAGATGAAGATGAGCTAGAAGGTTTGGCTGAGGCATTTCAACATGGATGTTATGAGACCATACAAAGCAAACAGAGGACAGTTGTCCCTGCGATATATAACAAGTAAATGGCAGGAAATGAGAAATGGTCATAAAATAGTAAAAGTTAAATCCTAAATTTGTAGCATTTCATTCTTACAGTGAGTCACTCCTCTCTCAATTCAGTATTCCATTTATAAAGAAAACAAAGATACTCTGACGTCTTTCCTTTCATATTTACCACGATGTTCACTTAATTTTATGTAATAGATGTGATAGTTTGTAGTAGCATGAATTTAGGTTGTAAAAAAAGAAGACTCTGAGCCAAATATTGGGGGAAGGCTGAAATGTCAAAGAGAGAAGGCATTACAGTCAGTTCTCACCAAACTGTCTTGCAACTTTCTCAGCCTCACTTCTGGTCTCTTCTGCCTGTGGCTTTTGTCTGCTTTTGTTTCTGCCTAGTTTCTACAGCCCTTATATACCCTATCCCATCCAGGTTAGGATTAAAGGCATGTAGCCTTGAACTCACAGAAACAGAAGAAGTTCTGTCTCTGAAGTTATGGGATTAAGAGTGTTGGTCACTACCCCTGACTTTCCCTGTGCTGGGATTAAAGGTGTGTGTGATTGACTCTCAGCTGTTTATCCTTGTATTCAAGGATCAAGGATTTCCTGAGCTGTCTGCCTAGGATTTGACTGTGTGCTTTCTCTGATATCCCAGGATTTATTAAATACCTAACAAATATCCACAATAGTTACACTGTGCTTTGTTATGAAGAAGACCAGAGGTCAAGGGAAGCATGAATAGAATAGAAATAATAACAAATGCATACCATTTACAAGTGTTATGTTAAAGAAATCATGTAACATACACATACCTGGTAAATAGCAATGACTTTGTACTTTACTTAATAAGAAGTCACAGTCTATCTTTTTGTGTCATTAGACAAAATCTTATTATGATGATCTTAATGAGATGGGTGGTTCTGAAATAGTATATTTTGTGGCCTTAGGAATGTACTAGAATTAATTCCCAAAAGGCCAGTTCATGCACTAGAAATAATTCCTGGTCTGACTGTTAGTGACCCGACAAACTGCCCAAGCCACACAACTATCAGTCAAATTCAGAGGGCCTACTTAGGTCCTGGCCTTTTGGAGCCCATTCTCTAGGAGGAATACTTTGCTCAGCCTCGATACAGTGGGGAGGCCCTTGATTCTGCCTCAACATTATATGCAAGATTTTGTTGACTACCTTTGGGAGGCTTTACCCTCTCTGAGGAGTGAATAGGAGGTGTGGTGGGGGGAAGGAAGGGTGAGTGGAGAAGGGGAGGGGAAACTGTAGTTGACATTAAAATGAAAAAACTTTAAGTAGGAAGATAATAAAAATTAAAGAAAGGAAGGAAGGAAGGAGACAAGGAAGAGAGAGAGAGAATTAATTTCCATCCATTTAGTACTAGCAAGTGGGTGTTCTATGGCTTTTGGTAATGCAGGGAGCATAACTAAAGAAGTTTCAGGACCTTCAATATATTTAAACTGTCTGACTCACGCAGGAACTTGTGAGGTATCCAGAGGCAACAATAAACAGCACTGGGTCACAGAAAAGGCAGTTGTAATTTAGATGCTAACAGGACAGAGACAGAATGCCTTAGTGTAAACACTCGCTCCTCCACTTCATATTGTTATGTTACTTATTGTCACAATGCCTCAGGTTTCTTTTATCTCCAATGAGGAATAATAATTGTAGCTACCTCTTAAATTTAGTTGACAGGATTAAATGAGAGAACCAATCACATTCTCAAGTCAGACTCTTGCAGCTTCCAGCACTTCACACAAACTCCAGGGAAGAATTTGACACACAAAGGAAATACAGCATCCCTTCTCCTCTGCTAATACAGAGAAGCAGTAAAGGAATCTGATCTGATGACTTTTGGCAACAAGGATTCTGTGGGACTTTAAAAGTAAGAGCAAAGGCAGAAATGAAGTCCACATGTACAGTAAGCACCCAGGAAATGCACAGAGCACTGATACTCGAGCCCCACAGCTTTCTGCTGAGGTTCCAAAAACTGGATCCCATGAACTAAAGACTGACTATGTGTGTAAGGCACTCAGATACAGAATCAGTCTACTTGTGTTGCCCGAACACTAACAGTTGAACTGGCAGTAGTTATCTTGGAAACATAGAAAGCTTATCTAGACATCAAAAGAGCAGATGTTTCAGAAGTCGAGGCAAGAACAGTTGGGAAAAGCTGAGTAAATCAAGAGAATTCTATATTTTAGCTAAGCTTTTCTTTCCTCTATATTAGAGCAGATGTTGCCTGGTAAACAGCAGATGTACAAGGGGGGACAAAGATCTTCTGGAAAGGGTAAAGAGAGCAAGAAAAGGTTTAAAGTATATGCTATCATCAAAGGACAGTGGTTACTCAGGTTGCCTAAGGAAAATGAGGCTATAGAGAGATGGCGATGGTGAGAGAAGCATTGGGAGATGGAGGCCAATGTGTGTTGGGAGATTTTCCTAGAATATAATTTGGCTTCTACTTTGGCCAGATGTTTTTGACATTGTTGTGAATGTTTTTCATAACATACAAAGAAAACTACTTAAGAAAATAACAAAAATTATAAGTGGTTTCCACAACTCCTAGCTAGCCAAGCAGATTATTGATCCATATTTAGATTTGTCATCAATTCACAATGATGTTAAAACCAAATGACTAAATGCACAAAGACGTATGGACCAAGCAGTAGTTTGGCAATACCAGAATCTGTTAGTTCTCCAAGTAAATATTCCAGTTGCAATGCTGCTGTTGGGAATTTTGACAGACCATATCTATATATGTGTGTTCTTGATGTGGTATATATTACAACAGGTTTCCTCCCAATTTTAGTAGTAACAAGTTAAACGTGCCTTTGACTATATAGACAAATGCCAGTTTCACCAAAACTTACTAAAAATGATTCTTTAAAATACTGCAGAAATGAAACTTTTTGTTTGTTTTATCTATTTTTTTAATATCAAGAGAAGCATGGCTTGGCTTTTAAATTAAAACACAAAGGTCATGAAAATGTTTCATTCAACAAATATTTAACTGGAACAAGATCTTCGGGGGGGAAGAGAAGAACAAACAAAAGTTCCATGTGACCAACTTCTAAAATGGCACTTTAAAAATAAATACACCTACACTCAAAGGCTTTGCATTTATCTATCAGTTGTTGCCATGTGCCCCTTATCAGGCATTACAGACAACAATTATAGCTTGTTGTGGGGATACAGTTGATGACAGGGGATAGGCTTACAAGTGATCGGCTCAACAGTGTCATCTGTAAGGTATTTATTTGGGTCACAGAAATTGACATGTCCATAGGAGGAGATGAAACAGTATAGAACTTTGTCTCTTTCTTAGCATTCTTACCTCAAAAGAAGCAAGCAATACACCTTTCTTAATGCTTCTACTGCAGCTTTACGCTCATGTACAGAGAAAAGGGAATAAAATGAGGTCAAAGTCCTTGTTTACAGAGACCAATCTATTGAAAGTAAAATGCTGTTTAACCTGAACTTATTCACAAGCTACTTATTCGACCAGAAACAAAAGAGAAAAAGCAGGTTCTTCTGTCAGTCATGAAGATTAAAATCAAACTGTTGTGTCTGGAGCAAAGACTGAAATAGCAGTTCTGGTGCAAAGCATTCCCAAGGCTCAGGCCTTCCCCTGAGAGTCCAAGTTGTGGGAATATTATGTTTGATCAATGCTATGCAGAGATAGAAAATTCAAAGGGAATCAGGAAATTTAATCTCTGCACCTCCATGGCAGATACTTGAGAGTGACTCAGTCACACTTTTTCCTATCTCTTTCTAAAGTGCCTTCTTGTACTTCAGAGAATAGAAAGCTAGAAATACAAGAAAACCAAATAGAAGTTCCCCTATGTTTTCCTGACTTCCTTGCAGCTGGAGTTATACATGTGATTTAAACTATACTAGTCACAAACATCCACAGTATGAATGGAATATGAAAATCACTAATTTTTGCAAGCACTGAGTTTGATGCAGTACTTTCTTTGTGGAAAACCAATAGAAGATATTAGTATGTATTCCTAGTATCACAATAAAGTAAGAGAAATAAAGTTTACTCTTAAAACCATTCTGTTGTCTAATTGGTACTGCTGCCAGCCAGTGAGCATTGAAAGGGGTTCTCTGGTCTTCCTGGAGAGTCTAGAAAATGCTGGTGTCAGTTGTCACCATAATGATGTATAACAATCTCTCCCCCCTCAAAACAGTGATATAAAAAAATAAGTATTTATTTATCTCATGCATTTGCAAGGTTCAGATGGTCTGAGTTTGTCTTATTTTGGTTGGATTTGCTCATGTGTCTGTCATAGGCCATCTGCAACTCAGATCACCCAGGTGTGGGTACCAATTAGTCTTGGATGGGTTTATATGCAAATGGCATGGCTTAGTTCTGAAGCACATGCCTCTTACTCTCCAGCAGGCTAGGCTTTGTCAATTCTTTTGAGATAATCTAGGCTAATGAATACAGAAGGAGAAACATCCAAGTCCTTACTTAAACCACCTCTTGTATTATATCTCTAACTTATATCTATAAGGTAGCATCTCATTGACCAAAGCAAGTCACATGGTCAGCCTCAGAATGGAAGGATGTAAAAATATTCTCCTTTAGTGAAAGAAATTAAAAAATCACATTTCCCCAAGACATGGTTAGCAATGGGGATAAATGGAACCATACATATTCCACTTAATATCTTCAGATAAAACGTTTACTTAAAGTGGACAAAGCTTATGTAGTTATTTCCAACTAAGAAAATTGACTGATATGGTCATACTGTATACTAGTCAGAGGCTGAAAACAGGGGTAGGAGAACCGGACCAGAAAAAAAAGTCTTGGGCAACATATTGCCAAGTAAATGTACTGCTAGAATTAAGAATTTTAAGTTCTCTGGTCTGCTTGTCCCAATACACCTTTGTAGTTTTACTATGTTGTCCCTTCCTGGCCCTTTTCCTTAGACTCTAAAGGCACAGATTGACAGATACTGCATCTATAAAATTCTTATCAAAATAGTAGCAATAAGAGGCTACAGAGATGGCTTGGGGTAGCCAAGAGCACTTGGTGTTCTGGTAGAGAAGCCAGGGTTCAGTGTCTCACATCTGATATCTCACAACTCCCTGTAACTCTAGCTCCAGGAGATCCAGTGTCTTCTTGTAGTCTCTGAAGGTACTTGCACATATGTAGCATACATACTTACACTCAGACCCACACATAAATAAATGAATGTTTAAAGTTAGCAGTGATAGGAGTTCCTCTGGTAAAGGAATACAAATTCGTGAGAATAGCAGTAATTATTATTTTCACTATGTATTCTTTTATTGATGAATCTTTTTACTATGCCTTTTACAGTTGAATTTACTATGACACCAGTTTACACATTTGGTGAAAAATTGTAGAAAACCATAAGGAATTACATACAATAGACTATAATGAACAGATTCCACGGGCACTCACTGATTTCACATTTTTTGTGTGTTTAGGAACCAGAGCCATAAACACAGAAATTCATGTCACTGGCCAAAGATAAAATTGGATTATTAGATTAATTGATTAAAATTTATTACCATGAAGCCTTACTGGCATAAACAAATGCTTGATTGAATGAATAAGTAAGTAAATTACAGAGAAACGACAAATCTCCAGGGCAGAATTTCAGATAAGTTATTTTGATAATTTACCTTCAAGGAAATGAAGCACAACTCCTAATTCCTTAAGTGGGGCCTATGACTAGCAACACGGATTTCAGTATGGAAGTAGAGACAGAGAATCACTGTAAGGTAGTGAAAGCTGAAAAAAACCAACATGAAGTGATGAATAATGTTGACAAGATATATAACCCTTGATATGGAGGGTTAGAATGCATTTAACCTCTGGGGTCTTCTTTTCTAAAACACACAGCCCCATTCTATCATATGAAAAACATAAGACAAATCCCAGCTGATCTGTGTTCTTTAAAATTGAGTATTATCATAAACAAGGAAAGTATAAGAAAGCATTACAGCCAAGAGGAACTTAAGATAAATCAAACTAAATGTGGAGAAATTACCCTGTATGGAATCCTAGAACAGATAAAAGGTAATTAGTTGAAAATTAAGAAAACCTGAATTAAAGATAGGCTGTATTCAGCGTTAATGGTAACATATCAACATTGCTTAATCTAATGAACATGTTATACAGACTAAAATACTAATAATAAGTTGGGCTGGATTTATATGTGTGGAACTCTTTGTCCTATCTTTATAATGGCTTTCTGTGAACAAAGAGTATCACCCAAATAAACTGTAATAAATATCCACTATTAATTACAGAAAAATAATTAATATATAATTGAATCAGTTGATAAATGCATATTCTGGAATATATGAATAATGTTATATAAATAATTGCTTACACTCATATAAACAGAAAACTCAAACAGGGGCGCAGAAAACAGCCATTACTAAAGCTATGGTTTAATGATGAGTCAATTTGACAGGGACTGTGGGCTAAAAATCAAACTAGTTTATATAAAGTGTATAATGCATAATAAATACACAGTAACTTTACTGTGTGCTTGAAGAGTCTTAATTTATGTGCAATCAGGAAAATGTTTACTTTCCTCATGCATTAAAATTGGGATATACTGAGAGCTGGAGAGATGACTCAGTGGTTAAGAGCCTTGGTGCTCTTGTAGAGGACCCAGGTTCAATTCCTACCACCCACATAGTGATTTATAACTGTCTATAACTCCAGTTCAAAGGGAACTGATGCCTTCTTCTGGACTTCATAGGCGCCAGACATCCAAATGGTGCACATATATATTAAATAAATACATAAATGGACAACTAATTCTTTTTTTAGGATGAAAATAGTACTGTCTGAGAGGAAGAATGTTAATGACTACGTTCCTCTCACTACCACTCACTCCAGTGAAAAAACCTTGAAGAAGACAAGGCATAGGACACCAAAAACCTACTCTGGGCTGTCATGTGGGAGCCAGAAGAGAGTTATCCTGCAGGGGATGATTCTCAGTAGGAAAACATAGTGAAGTCAGGAGACTGATTAATTTATGTGGAAAATCAACATAACTAACTAGGAGGCAGGAAGTCCAGGTAGAAGTATGGAAGCCAACTTGTAAAGGGATGGAGTGTAAAGTTTCTCGAAAGACAAGATGAAGAGAATAAACTTAACTCAGGAAATGCCATTTTAGAGAACTATGCATAACTAAAGCAGACAGAGCCCTGAGAAAGATTCTCTCACCCAGGTCCCAGAGACTATTGCTGGAAACTGCTGTTCACAGAGGGACAGCATGACCTCAGTTCCAACTGCAGAACCCATACCACCCTGGCCCTGTTATTTGACCACCAAATGCTCTAGTCAAAATACACCACCATCATTCCTGGGCCCAAATTCAAGGAGAAATTCCCCAGATTAGCTGTTAGCACACAACCTTGTACTGGAGTAACTCCAAAATGTAGTTTTTCCCTTTAAAAGTGGCTGTTAAGCTCCCCTCAAGAGCCCCTCCTGATCTTGCATGGCAAGAGCTGGACTGGGTTCCCTGCCATGGCTTGTATTTACATCAATAAACCTTGACGTTGTATTCTGGACTTCTCTGGTCCCTGGTGGTCTCTTTGGGGTTCTGAACTTGGGCACAACAAAGTGAGGTTTGACTGTGGCCTGGAATGCACCACTATCTTCTCCACCTTTCACTGAGTGTCCCACCTACAAGAGATGCTAGGGCAATGGTGAAAGTAACAAACAAACAATGGATTTAACTTAAGTCCATTAAGTTCATAAATGTCATACCAGGCATTACTTGGGTGACCTGAGACTAGGTAGCCAATGGACCTAGAAGAAAATCAAGTAATATTGGTCTAATAAAAGAATAAATCATACTGATGAAATGATTCCTAATGACATTCTAATATAGTCATAGATCTATTTGGGATAAGTTTCCTCATATAGCAGAAGGAAATATAGAGACCCACAATCAGACATTATGCAGAGAATGGGAAACTTTAGAACATTCAGCCCTAAATAGGATGTCTCTATCATCAGATTCGTCCCCTCATAGCTCAGAGAAACCTGAGGAAGAGAAGGCAGAAAGAGTCTAAGAGCAGAGGAGATAGAGAAAACCAGGAGAACAAAGCTATCTAAATCAGCATAAGCAAAGCTCATATGAATTCAGAGACTGAAGCAGCTTCCATAGGACCTGCATGGATCTGTACCAGGTCCTCATGGTTTCCAGTTAGTGTTTTTATGAGACTCCTGAGTGTGCAAATGAGTGGATCTCTGATTTTTGTGCCTTTTCTTGTTCATCTTGTTCAAGATGTGATCATTTTGGTTTTATCCTATTATATTTTCTTTGCTTTTCTTTTAAAAAAATGAATGAATGAATGAATGAAAACCTAGCCATTAAGGGTAAAGGTTAACAACTGAGCAGTCACTGACTCACCTGGAAGAGGGAGAATTGTTTTTCCCAGTGAGGGGACACTGGGTATGACAGCCACTCCAGGGCAGGCCTCATGGCCAGGATTAGTTGGCCAACATATAATGGACTCCACAGATTTTTGTGGGGGTGCTTTTATTTAGTTACTGTTTCGTGGTTTGGGTTATGAGGGGGCTGGGATTTTATTCTGTGTTCTTGGTTTGGGGGGGTTGGTTTTCTATTGGGTTTTTATTTGTTTCTGAGAAAGGACTTCAAGATGGATGGGTATGGAGGGGGGAGGATCTGGAAGGACTTGCTGAGAGAAAAAACATGATCAATATATATTTACATTTAAAAATTGTTTTAACTAATAAAAAGTAATGACATCTGTGTTTGATCTTTAGCCTCCATAACTACACACACATACACACACACACACACACACACACACACACACACACACACACACACACACACCAAGGGGGGGGCATACACAGAATTTAGAAACTCTATTCATTTGAATGAGAAAAAAATACATTCTTACATCTACTAATCTCTAACTGAAATTTAGATTGTGCTTCAATTAAAAATGAAGGCAACAAATCACAGTTATACTAGCAGAACTCAGTTAGTGTGTTACCCAAAGAAATTGTAGGCATCATTTGTTTCAAATTAGAATATTGGCGATATCATAAAATGAAGGCTTTTTCTTTTTTTTTTTCTAAGAAAGTGTTTTCTTTACTTTTTGTTTAGAGTCCACTAATGAGTGAGTACATGCCCGCTAATCTTTCTGGGTTTGTGATACCTTACTCAGAAGGATATTCTCCATATCCATCCACTTGCCTGCAAATTTTAAGATATCATTTTTTCTTACTGCGGAGTAGTACTCCATTGTTTAGATGTACCACAGTTTGTTAATCCATCCTTCAGTTGAGGGGCATCTAGGTTGTTTCCAGGTTCTTGCTATTACAAATAATGCTGATATGAACATAGTTGAGCTAATACCTTAGGAGTGTGAATGTGCCTCTTTAGGGTATACACCCAGAAGTGGTATTGCTGGGTCCTTGGGGAGATTGATTCTCAATTTTCTGAAAAACCACCATATTGCATTCCAAAGTGGCTGAACAAGCTTACACTCCCACCAACAATGGGAGAGTGTTCCCCTTGCTCCGCATCCTCTTCAACATAGGATGTCATCTGTGTTTTTAATCTTAGCCATTCTAACAGGTTTAAGGTGGTATCTCAAAGTTTTTTTGATTGAAATGCAGACTGTTTCATTGAGAAAAATGATCTCACTATGTAGTCTTGGATATTCTAGATCTCCCTATGTAGACAAGATGGCCTCATGGAGATGTGTTGCCTTCCAGTTCTGGGATTAAAGGTCTGGGGCACGACATGCTAGGAATTTTTGTTTTATGCTCATGTCTGTTTTAAAATCTGAGGCAGGCCAGGGGAGATAGTTTGTCAGATAAAGGTGCTTGAAGCCATACCTTGTGACCTGAGTTCGATCTCTGAGACATACACTATGGAAGGAGAGGATCAGCTCTTGATAATTGCCCTTTGACCATCACACATACACACACACACACACACACACACACACACACACACACACACACACACAAACTAGTGTCCTCAAAAGAATGAAAAATGTAGCATTATGAATTTTGTGCTGAGACTAGCAGCAGGGTAGCAGATGTGCTATTGACATCAGAAAGCGCTGGGCGGAACACTAGCACAGCAAACAGAGGTAAGTGGGCACAGGCAGAGAGGACACAGTGAACTGCTCTTCCCACTTGAACAAGAAGATGTGACCCTTGATAATGGTAAGGAAAACTAAATCATGTTTTCTCCCATTCCAGTTGACTAAAAGGTATTAGGAAATACAAAGAGAGAAAATCCATTATGTAATGGGGAGGGAGCTCTAAGAGCCTCTAGAGTAAGGACTAACCAAAGCTTTCACTGAGGCTGCCTTTGTCAGTCTAATGTCTTTGCCACTGGTGTATATATTCATGCATGTCTGTATGTGTGTGGATGTATACATACAACAGACGGTAAATGAAAAAATATATGTATTCCTTGACTAAGTTGTAGATGATTTTAATAAATGAGTCTTTTTTATCTATTACCCAAATCAATACCTACAACATCACTAATTGCTAGTATAGCTACTTTATACTAGTACCCAACACCATCTGTCTCGCCAGTCCTGGCCTAGGTTCTGAGATACATACATACATACATACATACATACATACACACATGTGTGTGCATATATGTGCAAATATGCATATATGTATATATCTTTTATATGTAAAAATTCCTAAGGATATATTGTATATTGTTTATGGGTTTCATAAGAGAGATTTAGTTTTGATTCAATATTGTATTCATAATGAGTCTGTATTCTTCCCTATACAAGAGTTAATGTATTTTACTCTAAAAACAAACATTATACTTATCAATTTTCTATCAATGGATGATCATGTTATTTTAGAATTTTTTATTATGAATCCTGTTGTGATGCACATTACTTCTAGAGTTACAGTTGTCTTAGTTAGGCTTCTACGCCAGTGATAAACACCCTGAAAAAGAAAACCTTGGGGAAGGAATGGGTTTATTTTGGATTACATTTTTATAGTGTAATTCATCACTGAGGGAAGGATGTCTGTCGGGAACTCAAGGCAGAAACCTAGAGGTGGGAACTGAAACAGAAGCCAAGGTGGAATTCTACTTACTAGCTTGTTTCTCCTAGCTAGCTCTTCTGAGTTCTCCCACATCAGTCATCAACTAAGATGTCCCATAGACAAGCCTACAGGCAATCTGATGAGGGCCATTTTCTCAACTGACATTCCTCTCTCTAGATCTCTCTAGCTTGTATCCAGCTGACAAAAATAATCAAACAGGACACTGACTCACATTTAGAATTTCTCTAGAGATTAAGTAGGCATAAAAATTCTGAGTCATAGGGTTTGTGGAGTCAGCTTACCAAGATAATGTCTGCATTGGTCTGTTTTCTATTGATATAACAAACTATTTGAGGCTGAGACTTTATAAAGAAAAGTGTTTTATCCAGCTCATAGTTTGGAAGGCTGAAATCTCAAGACTGAGTAACCTATCTGTTTAACCTCTGATGGGGTCTCCTGAGTTGCACCACAAGAGAGAAACAGAAAGGCAACAGACTACATTCAGAATAGGGCAAGTGTACTGAGTGACCCAACTTTATAAGAATCTACTCTCGTGATAACTAACCTGGTCCCATGGGAAGCTACATTAATCCACAACTTAATCATCTTTCACTAGGTCCTACCTAGTAGGAAAAAAATCACTTTTTTCAGCTGTGAATTTTAGATTTAAATAGACAGAGTGTTGTGAGTGTGTATACAAAATAAAAACAGAAGTAAAACTCTCAAGGATGGGTCAATCGGATTGCTAAACAAATGAAAGCACCAAGCCTGATGACCCAAGTTTCATTCCCAGACCCACATGATGGAAGAGAGAACCAAGTTGTCCTTTCACATCCATATCATGACATGTGCTTCCCATAAACAAAATATAAGTAAATCATCAAGCAAATAAATAAGCAAGCAAGCAAACAAACAAAAAACTATTTAACTTGTGAGATGGCTCAGCCAGTAAAGATGCTTCCCACCAACCCTGATAGCCTGACCTTAATTCCCAGGTCCCAACATGGTGGAAAGGAAAGACAGCTTCTTAAAGTTAAACTTTGACCTTTGTGTATGTGCATATGCTAGTATGAGTGCCAGCACATAAACAAATAAATAAACGTAATAAAAACTTCAAACTGTCAAGAGACACAAAAGGAGTTAGTAGGAGAGGAAAGGGCAAGAAAAGAGTCAGTGGGTGAGGAAGGATATGATCAACATACTATATATACATGCATGAAAACTTTTAAAATCTACCTATAAGGATGTGAGCAGTAGACACAGGTAGCAAATCGCAGAAATGAAACCCAAACACATGTATTTATTACAGTAAAAACTAGTGGGCCTTTGACACATAGTATGTAGACACTGACCACTGCCTAGTGATTAACAATTCTGATTTTGCTTCCCTGGTCAGAGAATGCCAGTTAGTTCCAATAACAAACAAATGTCTCTGAAGTCAAAATGCCACAGAGTTCTTGGTATCAACACAGGCCAGGATTTCTTCTTTACCTTGATGTTTTAATAAGTTCTAAGCTAGCTAACATCCAGCAGCTTGCCGGTGGGCTAAGATGGCACCAGCTCTCTTGTCTGTGTTCTATACTAGCAAAAGAAAGAAAGGGAGAAGGACCAGGCTCTCCCCTCAAGCATGCCAACTCTCTTCCTTTGGGCTTTGGAGAAGCATCTCATAGAATAGCCTTATTTCATTTGTGAAATTCAGTCAGAACTTTACATTCAAGAGGTGCAGCATGATAGACTTCATTAGATACATTGCCACCAGCTAGAGAGTGAGATTCAATTCCTAAGAGAGAAGCAGAAAGTGAATATTGGAGAGCAACTAAAGTTTCCATCACAAGGAGTGGAAAGAAAAATACTGGGAGCAATAATGTACAAGTATGGATAGGGAGAGGAAAGTGGATGGAGGAAAACAGGGGTACATGGGGGTGACAGGATCAATCCAGACTATATATAAAAATGTCATAAGGGAATTGTTATTTTATGATAATTTTAAAATTTAATTTAAAAATTCTGTTAAAGTAGCCTTTTGACTTGGAGTAAATTTTAAATCTTCATGTCTGTCATAAAATTATAAAATGAAAATACCAAATAACTCACAGAGTTAATATGAGGACTAAATGAGATAAGGTAAATAAAATTGCATGATGGTTGATATGCAGAAAATGCTTAATAGTAATAAATGTTGGATGGTTTTAATTCACTTGAGTGAGTCAGCAGCATCAGGACTTGCCATGGAGCCATCTGTCAGATAATGGATCTTATCAGTGTTCCTGAATTTATCACGCTTAAAAGTACCAGGGTGCTGACTCATATCCACAACACTCATAAGTGTTTAAAGCCAGAGTGTTTGCTTAGTACTTTACAATGAAAAACATAACTGTCAAGCAGAATAGATAGCCTGACCAGGGTAAACTCTTTCTGAAGGCAATGAACATGTGGAATCATAAGGTTGATTGATGAGCATGAAATCAGGAGAAGGATCCACTGCACAGTTCAAAGGCTTAATGCCATTGGGCTATGACAACCTATTGTATACATCTTAGCAACTGAACTAGTCTTACCCAGTGAATCAGATACTTAAGACTAGAGCACTACCTAAAACTTCTTCCCCTGGGCAGTGAGGGCAGGGCACACAGTCAACCGATGGCAAAACCCAACAAGTGCAAACTGTGGGAAAACTGGGAAGGTGAACTCAAAACTCTTATAGAATGTGGAAATAATATTATTTGCTCTTTGGTAGTTAAATGAATAGCTTTATTCTGACTAGAAATCCTATATATCTGGCATAACTTTGGAAAAGGTACAAGGAAAAATCTTAGCAAAAATCATTCTTTGTTTCTAGTTTCAGAGTAAATGGATTGGGTGAAAAGACAGCCTTTAAGAGTGCATATTGCTCCTGCAGATGATCCAAGTTGGGTTCCTAGCACCCACATCTGGTGGTTCACAAGCAGCCTGTAACTAATGCCCTTATCTGGTACTTGCATGCACATGCCCACATACACTCCCTTACTCACTCTCTCCCAAATAATTACAAATGATAAATTGAATATTTTTAAAATATAATTTTGTTTTGTTAAATTATGAGTAAATCCATATAAAGCATAATATTATCAATAATGAAAATATGTTTATATTCATGTGAAGATAACATAAAAGTGCTAGATACAGGTTTTATAAGTGATCAAACATTCACAGAAATAAATTTTACTTATTTAACTCTCAACAAACAAGCAACATGTTTTTCTCATCTTCAGTTATTTTGGGGAAGAGATACTGTTTGATATAGTACACTCTGAGTCTTGTGTAGAAATGATAATGGGACTAAATAAGAAATTACTTGAAATTAATGTGTTTTGAGAATTTCTTGTTGTCCTTTTGAGAGACATACATTCTCTGGAGTGGTTAATCCTTTCTAAATTGCATAGAAGAAGTCTTATGCAATCATCTTTAAGTTGGTAAAAATAGCAAGCTGCAAGTTAGGTCTCTTGTTGGAGAACATGACTAGAGGCAAATGAGGGTACACATAGTCACCTACCTCTACTTCTACAAAACATGTAAAAAATCCCAATGAAGCATTTTCTCATCCTATCTTCTATAGGAAGAGGTTAATCTTGACAAAATAAAATGTAATGCCAGCAGTAATAAGATAATGAATGTCATAGATAAACCACATACTTCAGATACCAATATCATAATATGTCAAAATGTCAATGATCTGTGGCTTGAAACCATCATTCCTAGACAAGTGATATTATTGTCATCTGGAAACCTGTTAGAAATGCAAAATCTTAAGCTCTATCCCAAACTAATGGAATCACAGATTCTGAGATTAGAGCCTGGCAATCTGTTTCTAACTCTTCATGCTGAGCTTGGTGATTGCTAAAGTTGGATTACCACTCATCTACACAGACCACACTGCTTAAAAGACAATCTATGAGGAAGCAGCTTTTTTACCAGAAATGTGTAAGAACTGTGCACTCTCATGCCTCATCTTAAAAAGTAGCCTCTGCATTTGAATAAAGTTTCTAGGTGACTTACATACAAATTCAAATGTAAGGACTGCCAGGCTTGTAGCCCACTCTCTGTCAAAGTTGAATTGTGCCCCTCCTCACATTATGTTCAAGTTCTAACAGGTAGAACCTGAGAACATGCCTATGTTTGAAACAGGCCCTTTAAAGATGTGATCCTATGAAAATGAGATGATTACAGTAAACCTACTGTGATGTATGTCCTTAGAAACTGGATATCTTAATGCAGATTTGCACAGGGGAAAGGCTATGCACTAACACAGCAAGAGGGCAGCTGCATCCAAATCAAAGCCATCAGCTCACAAGTAGGAAACCCTGCTGGTGCTTTGATCTTAGACTTTTAATCTCCAGGAGGACTCAGAAAAAATAAATGTAGTTTCTTTATCACATTTTCTTGGTGGCAATTTCCAGAAAGTTGAGAGTCTCAAAACTCAAGTAGGTAGTGGAAATTTTAGAAGGCATTTTAAAAACACTAATAATGCTTGGTCCCCATTCCCAAAGTTTCCAACGTAAGTCATCTAAGGATTAACCCACAAATCTGGGTTTTAAAAAGCTCCCTGGGGACTGTTATTGTGCAGCAATATTTGAAAGCTGTTGATATATGTACCAGGTTTAACAGGCAAAACATCCAAGATTCAGAGCTGAAAACTTTAAACTTCTAGTCTCTTGTCCTTATTTATCCAGTCTCCCTTCTATACATTGAAAACTCCTACTAGGAGGAAGTCAAAATACCAGCTGGCATTTTTATGATAGTGTTCTCTTCATAAATCAACATTTTAAGTTATTTGGCCTTTTATTTTGTTATTACCACCAATTTGGTAGGACATCTTCCACAGTAAAGGAATAGAGAAGCCCCTCTGCAAGAAAAATCTGTTGATCTAAGTTGTCAACACCCATTTTTTGCTAGGTTTTCAGTTTTCCTTCCATTAAGATGCCTTTAAGGCTCCTAGGACCCAAGTGAAAGACTTAGATTCCATAAATCCTCATGCCAGGACTCTGGTGCCACAGTACTAAACAGCATTTAACTGTTAAATCTTTTTCACTTTTTCCGTATCCTTGTAACTCTCAAACCCAAAATTGACTCAAAGAACTACTTACTAAAAACTTGTTGTGTTCCAGGAACTAGAGGGTCTGATTTATATTTAATATTAATGGAAGCCATATAAGATTTATATGTGAATGTGAATATATATGATATAGTTTCTGAATGTTAATGTATTAGTCCATTTTGGGCTCTCTCTCTTCTGGCTCACTCACTTGCTCTTGCTCTGTGTATGTGTGTTTCGGGTCCTTGATTCATAGACCTAACTCTGGTGGTGATCTCTTTTGGGTAGAGTCCTGAGATAGTGCAGAGTTTCACAAAGTGATTACAGATAATACATGCACAGAAGTGTTTTCTGTCTTTCTCCTCCCTTTTCTTATAAATCCATCAGGGTTCAGTGATAGAAGCACTACCATGATGACAATAGCCAATCCTAATCTTATCCCGAAAGCCTTTCTTAAAACCCTCACAGTCAGATTAAGTTCCCATCCTTTTAACATTTTATGATGTGGAATAATGTTCAACACATGAAGGTTTTATACACATAATTAAAATATGATATAATCTGGGGCAGGGGCAACTCCGTGTAAATATGATTTTTGCTACCTTGATTACTGTTTTGTTTTACTTGGCCCAACCAATGAGACAATCACAACTTGAAACATTTCCTAACATTCTAGCAGACCTTCTGGTTAGCTCTCCGAAGCCACCATTAACATCTCTCCCAATAAACCTTCCATTATAGAAGCTAAAATCCTTGATATTTCCCCAAGCCCTCTTGCTGCTAAGAGCAGTTTATATGTCCCAGATCCTCCCAACAAGATAAAAGGGGCATTTGTTAGGAAAGTTTGATAAAATTATTTTTTATTCCTCTGAAAAGAGAAAGTTACACAAAGAAAGACACCCTTTGTTTCTTGACCTTGATTGTGGTGGAAGGACATTGTATCTGGAGCGATTGAATCCATTTTGAGATGGATTCATACCAATCATAAAGGTAAGGTATTGCCCCAACCCCTGACATTGCCATTCCATTGTGTGGTCCTGCTGTCAGATTTCTCTATTGCTAAAGCCACTTTAAAAATAAATATGTATATGTGTATGAAATTTTAACACTGATATATATTTATATTCTTATTTATAAGATAGTATAATCTGATGATGATCTACACTTTATGAATACCATTGAATTACATGAATTATATTATTATATTCTAGGGATGAAGAGGAAGCTTGCCCATATAAAATTTAAGAAATATGAACTGGAAAAAATGAAAAAAAAAGAAATCTGAACTGGAAAATGATTTAATCATTAACTCATATTTCCAATATACCTCAACTTTACTAAATTCCAGTAACAAAAAATGTGATGGAGATATGAAGAGATAGGTTTCAGGGAAGTGAGAAATATAACTTATTTTGAAGGACTTCCTAGAGGTCATCGAAAGAGGATTATCAAGGACTCCCTATGTATAATCTGACTAACCATCTAAAGTTTCACTAATTTTCTTCCAAGAAGGATAAAATAAGTTTGTTCATATGGACACAAATTGTGTCCATAGGACAACTTAGATAACTTTATCTATAATAAAAGGCTAATAAATAGCCAGAAAATATTCCATCACCCATACCCTCCCTCCCAAGATAAAATGCCATATGAATTTGAGAAGTACTTTACTGTACCATCAGCTAAGTTTTCTAGAACAGAATAATTTTGTGATGTGAATTAAGACCACCTGTTAACAGCACATCAAAGTGAATAATAGTGACAAGCAGTTGTCAGCATGAGCTACAGATTCATGCATTTCAGCACACTCCCTCTGTTACTTCCATGCAAAAATGACAGCAATAATTAACGTCTGTTTAATAGTCACAGAAACATTTTGCTGTTAAACAGTAGTGAAAGAAGAAACACCTTGTCCCCAGATTGATTTTTTTCTAAAAGCGATGAGTTTGGACACTTCCTCCCCTGATAAACTGTTAGAGGACAAACTAACATATAGCTTTGTATCCTTCTAAGAAACAGAATAGGTTCTCATTGACTTTCCTGCAAGGCAAATAATAGGCTTTGAATCATCTGTGAAAACAGAAAATATAAAAGCAGCAATAAAATAATCTACAATTTTTTTCCTAGAATATTCCATGGAGTATTTCAATAAATTCCCTCAGTATTACATTGCACTGGCACAGACTGTGCCTCCAAAATATTTTGTTTCTGTCCGTGGTCACTTTATTTGTATGCAATAACTGCAGTTCTTTTCCAGCTCTGGTATGTCCTGAGCTAGAATGGTTATTCCAAGATCTCCAACTCAAGCAACATGAAACACCCAGCCACCTTGCTGGAAGAAGAAAGTGCCCAGCAGAGGATACCAGCTCAGCTCTCAAGCTCTCCTGTCCCCACCTCTAAAAATTACCC
Source organism: Sigmodon hispidus (assembly GCA_004025045.1). Lineage (NCBI taxonomy): Eukaryota > Metazoa > Chordata > Mammalia > Rodentia > Cricetidae > Sigmodon > Sigmodon hispidus. Next base: position 82,688 of record PVIH01007926.1, read on the forward strand.
AGGAACAAAAAGAGGTAGGGGACTGAGTAAACAAGGATGAAACAAATCAGAAACATACCTTGTCCCATAAACCGCGCATCAGGACATTTGAAGGTACCCAAGAAATTAAGAATATGGCTCCAGAGTTTGGTTCGGCTAGAAACCTAAGCATTGATTTGATATTCTCTGACGCGTTTTTAAAAATCTAACTTTCTGTCTACAGTGGAAAGAACCAAGGGAAGGAAGCAAAGGCAAACAGAGACAGAGTCTGGAAGACCCCTCCACCCCCACCCCCACCCCTTGTAGCCAGCACCCTAACAGAGGGTATCAAATGGCGAGAACTTACCTAGTCCTCACCTATACAGAAAAGCGACTGGACTAGCCTCAGAAGGAAGGCGGGAGTCGCTCGCGCCGCCCGAGAGAGTAGCAGAGGGAGTCGTGAAACTGGAGCCTGGAGCCCGGAGCCGATGAGCAGACCCTGGGAAGGAAGAGAAGTCCCTCTCCTAACCCTGGGGAGAGGAGTGACTCACCCTATCGCTTGGTGCTCGCCTTTCCTCCTCCCCGCCCCCAGCAGGTAGAGGGACCGCGCAGGGAGGCGGTCTTCAGCCGCCCCTACCCACAGGCTCAGTGCCAGGCTCCACCAGGCGGCGGCGCCACAATCCAGCCAGGCACAGCCCACCCCAGCACTCAACCGCGTCCCTGCTGTCCTCCCGCAGTCTATGCAAACCCTACACACATCTGGGCTCTATATTGTCAAGGGCTTCGGGACTAACCAATCCCACCAATCTACCCCATCCGTATTCTTCCCCTTGTGGTAGCATCAGAACCCACCCAGCCTAGAAAAGGTGTGGCTGGCTCATCAGGCTGACTTGATCTACCAGGGACTCACTCACTCCTCACCCTACCTCTCAGCTGAAAATGGCCAAACTTCTTCTACACTTAGTAGTTATTCCTGAGGTACCCTAGTGCCTACCATTGGCCACACACTCCTGTCTCCTAAGAAAGACCCTCTTTTGATATTCTCCTCTTGCAGATGCACCGGGGGGCGGGGGGAGCTCCGGAGGGGGCCCTAGAATACTAGTCTGAACGAATGATGAATTCATGATGTAGCAAAGGACACTCTTCATTATACCCTCAGTGTAAAGAGCAGCGAAGGCTCTACCCAAATTGGGTTTGGGGCTGATGCTTCCTTGGCACAGTTAGGATGCCCTAGTGTGGAATGCACTCAAATAATCGGTATTACCTCCATCAAACTTTGAAAGAGGAGAAGTCAGTGTTCATAGAAAATGAAACAAGAATGATAAGAAGGGAGAGCATTTCCTCAACAAGGTTCAACAGTTCTGGTAAAGGAAGAATTTACCTACTCAGAACAGTAGGCTATCTTCCCCAACACACACCCCCTCTCATCACCCCATTACTTTCTCATCATCATTGTAAACAGATTTCTCTCGTAACCAGATGCATGAAAGCTAGGAGGGTTTTCTTTTTTTTTTCAATTCAACTTCCCCCAAACCCTGCAAATGTCCCTACACACAGTTAAAAGCCAAAGCTTTTCTCAGAGAGCAAAGTTACCATCCAGTCCTTCCTATATCTGCCACCTGCTTCTACCTATTTTTCATCTCTTACAGTCAGTTTTTTAGACTTTTCTTCCACATCTCCTATATGAATAATTGCATCCCTTGATTTCCCTAGCTCTTCTCCTTAATTCCATAAAGTAGTGGGGGTTTGGCCACCTCACTTTCCTTTTTAATGCTTCTCTACTGCAATGTTGTTTTCTTGCTATAGTTTCCAAATTTATCTTAATGAATTTGCTGTAGTTTGGATCTTGTGTATCCTCCAAAGGCTCATGTGTTAAAGAATTGGTCCCTAGTCCCTGATGCTGCTAGAAAGTTTGGTCTAGTAAGAAGATTTGAAGCCATTAGGGACATGTAATCAGATTAGGGCACCTAGGCCCTGATACTTTCCTTCCTTTCTTTTTTATTACTTTTCATCCATGAGATGAACAATTTTGCTTTGCTGTGCACTTCTACCTCACCATGGGGACAAAGCAATGGGGCCAATTGACTGTGGAACATCTAAAACTCTAAGCCAAAATAAACATTTTCACTTTATAAGTTTATTACCACAGGTATTTATTACAATAAATGGAAAACTGACTAGAATGAAATGCTTTGTTATTTCTTGTTTTGTTTTTAGCTTCAATAAAAAGTCATACCTGTCAAAAACACTACATTCTTCAACAAGTTGCATTTATGTATGCAAGACAATATATATTCTTATTCATTGTGATCAGGCAAATGTATTAATATTACCATAACCATTTATTTATTAACTTATATTTTCTATGTAGCCTCTATGACCTAGGCATTTTGATTAGCCCTAGGAATATCAGCATGAATAAAGAAAAGCCATGACCATTAAAGTTACCACTATGGGGGCTGGAGAGATGGTTCAATGGATAGAAGCACTTCTTACTCTTGTAGAAGACCCAGGTACAGTTCCTAGCACCTACATGGTAGTGGCTCAGAATCATCCATAACTCCAGTTCCATGGGATAAAATGCCCTTTTCTAATTTCCATGTGTACCAGGCACTCATGTAGTACACAGACATACATGAAGGTAAGATATTTTCATGAAGAAAATAAAACTTAAAAGTAATCCTGATTGGATAGCTTCGATCAATTGACAGGCAAATAGTATACTCAGAATAGCCAGGGTCAGTCAGGTAGTATGTTATTATTAGTTAGCTTGAAACATATCAGATAGGTAACTAGTTTACTCTGATTGGCTAGCTCAGGTCATGATGAAGAAACATATACATTATGGTTGCCAGTTTAAGTCATGTTAAATAGGTATTATAACTTCAGTCATGGTAGAAAGTCATAAACTATACTTTGATTGGCTATTGTGGGTAATTATGGACAGATAGGTGTTAGTTCTGGTTGTCTCTCAAGTAGTGTGTTCTGTTTGGCTAGCTTGGATAACGAACAAGCAAGTAGTTTATTCTAAGAGGCGAGTTTGGAGCATGTGTTCATGCCTATTTGTTAGTTTGTGAGTGTCTCTAGAAGTATAGAAGTATTTATGTACCTGATATCCTATAAGATAGGCATAATTCTTAAAGGTTAAGATGTCCAAAATGATGTGGATAAATGCAACATGTCTACTACATAGATGCAAATACTTGTGATTTAAAATGATATGCTCTATCCTAAAAGTTAACCAGTAAAATCACAAGAAGCTCAAATTAAAGCTAAACAGGCTTAGAGGAAAAAATAGAGCTGCAGCAAAACAGTCAAAAACTTACATGACTTTATAAGCAAAGCAGTAACAAAATTTAAAAATTAATATAGCTAGTGATGACTGAAACAGCTGTGACACAGCCTGGTGTGTCTACAGAATACTTCAGGGGAGCATTAAAATGCAAGAAACTAGCAGAGTGTAAAATATGCCTTTAAGGAACAGAGACCATGCAACTAGAAGTGGACCACTAAGTGAAGCTGCCCATAGAGTGAGCCCCAGGTAAAAGAGCAATCCGTCCGAGGCAAGAACCATACAAGCCTAAGAGTTATCTCCTTAAGAAGAAGTCACGTGTCCAGAGCCTAACTTTTGAAAAGGGGTTGGTACTTGAGTGTGCTGCAGCCATGATGGAGGTTTTCTTTTTGCTATTATGTATTAAGCCATTTGTTATTGAAGAAAATAGTATACATTTACTTATTACTGTTTAAATGCTTATAAAGCATCTATGGTGTGATTCTGGTTCATATTTTAAATTTCTAATTATTTGATAATGAATCTCAAATTAACATATTTTCCTAAATAGTTCTACTGAATTGCAGACAGTAATCTAGTCAAGATCTCCATCTTCATGACTAACAGGATTCTCAAACCTGTTTTACAGAAAACCCACCTCTCCAGATTTTCCCCTGATGTATATTCATTATTGGGGCTAGAAATTTGCTTTTCCAGAGGACCTAGGTTCAATTCCCAGCACCCATATGGTGGCTTACAACTGTCTGTAACTCAAATTCCATAAATCCAACACTTTCTTTTAGCCAGGCATGGATATGGCATATACCATATGACAAAAGAAAGCAAAAACAAAAATAAAGAACCCTTAATTTACATACAAAGTATAATTAATTTTTTAAAATGTATTTGTGTTATGTGTCAATTTATGAGCCTATATGAGTTTATGTGTGCTACATTTTAAAAAATGCTCTCAGAAGCCAGAAGAGGGTATTGGATCCCCTAGAACTGGAGATTTGGGCATTTATAAAGTTTCCTACATGGATATTGGGATGGAAACCAGGAAACCAAGGCCCTCTGCAAGAGTAGTAAGCAATCTTGACCACTGAGCTACCTCTCCAGTCCCCAGCCTTTCATTTTTGTGGCAGCACCAAATATTTTGAAATTCAATGTCTAGCAACCTTAAGCTGTGTTTTAATTTTCTCTTTAAATCATAGCCCATAATGACACAGCTAGTACACTCAGCCCATTCTGCATTTATATCACATCTGGAGCCTGATAATTTCTCCCAATCACCACTGCTATCATGCTTATCCAATCGTCATCATTTCAGTGATGACAAGAAGGCTAACTGGGCTCCTTGCTTCTGTCCTTTCTTCCGCATCATTTATTTTCCTAGAACAGCTTTTAAAGTCTTTAAAATATAACCTCATGTGTACATCACATACACTACCTTATCTACATGTATATTATACATAATATATTTATGTAGTGTAGATGCAATAGAATGTATATCCACAAACATTCCTTTGTCCATGCAATATTTATGGAAACTTTGTACAATAATTTTAAAAATAGTGCTTTGATATCTCCTGTGGGGAGGGATCCTCCATTGTTTCTAACTCATTCAAAGTAAAATCTTCTCTGTTGCAATGATCAAGAGGGTCTGCTTGACATAATCCCTGCAATCTTCATAAATCTGCTCACTCACTTTCCCTGCTGTCTCCCTTGTTCATGGTAGTCAGCTCATTGCACACTAGTACATTTCTAGAGTACAATCTGCTGCAATATCACCAAGGCTCACTCTCTCACCTTCTTTTATTTTCTATTTTTCATCTATCACTGAGGTGTTCCTTCACACCCTATTTGAAATAATGACTCTCCCATCTAACCTGTAGTAATCCCTGTCTTAATTCTCATTCTCACCTTATTTCCCCCATAGTTTACATCACTGTCTGACATATTAGATATCATATTTATTTCTTCATACTATGCCCTCTAACTTTAAAATATAAACCACAAGAAAGCATACATTTCTGCATTTTTCAGTGCTATCTTTCCAGGAGTAACACATTTGGGCATGCAGTAGACACTCATGAAATATTTAAACACATGTCTTCCTATTACATATCAGGCACTGTTCTAAGCAGTAAGAATATGACAATAAATAAAAGATGCATGGTTCCCCACATTGTGCATGTTCCACTCACTAAATGCTAGTTTAAAAAGCCCCATTTTATCTTCATTCAACTTATTCCATTTGTATAAGCAAAGGACATGTAATGAATATGGTGTATTTAACATTGCCCTGTATACTACCAATATGTGAAAATTATATAATTATAATTATATAAAATCCACCTAATGTGTTACTTGGTTTCTTTCATTGTTTTTCTTTTGGTTTTATGTTTATGAGTGTTTTGTCTGTATGTATGTCTGTGCATCACATGTGTTCCTAATGATTGAGGAGGCCAGAGCCATTGGATCCTCTGGAGCTGGAGTTACACACAGCTGTAAGCTGCAATGTGTGTTACAGGAATAAATCTCAAGTCATCTGGAAGAGCAACAAGTGCTCTCAACCACTGAGCAATCATCTGTCCAGGACTTGATTTTTTAAATATCTGAAAGGTCTATTTGTCAGTAATTCTGGTTCAAATTCAAACTTTTTATTGTTGGCTGGAAATTTTATAACAATGTGGCTTTAAACTATACTAAGCTAGCTATAAATATGTTTTTTGCCATGGAAATAGTACATTTTTATCAGTACTTGACATAAAAGACAAGGTCTGAGAAGTAAAATTATAAAGAAGCTACATGGTACTGAAATAACATGATGGTAATTATGGAGTAGCATACTAGTGTCAAGGGACAGCACATAATTAAACAGCAAATGAAACAGGAAGCAAGAATGTATTGTGAGCTTAGAGGTAGAATAATACTTGGTAGTTAAAGTATCTAGGTCTAGGGTTAGATATTATACATTTCTTTTCACTGAATGTAGCTCCCTTAAGGTTGGGAGTTAGAGAAAAGAAATACTTAAAACTTAGCCTTGAGATCTTTATAAGTAACATGGACTTGGTAAGGGTTGCTAGAAGAAATAGCTAAGATATGAATTATGATATTTCCAAATGAATAACAGATTTGTCCTCTTTCTTTATTACCGTGAAAAACTGATTCTTTGTATAATACTTCTAGTTTCATTCTTGGTATGTTTTTGGTTTCTTATTTAAGATTTCCAATTGTCTGAAGTGATCACTCAAAGCCAAAATTGTGTTGCAAGAAGAGTGGGCCTCTGGGAGCTGCTATTGTGATGGGAATGGCTAGCAGGAAAGAACATTTTCTGACCAGGACTGATTTTGTAGAATCTGCATATCATACCACCTGACTTGTCACTGGCAGTAAGCTCCTAGAGTAAAACTGCCCTACTGCAGTAGAGGAATGCCCAAGCAACCCTAATGGATGGATGATGAAGGGTAGCTGATTGTCCCATGAAGTGACTTCAAGGGAATACTTAGTATTTTTTTTCATGATGTGATGCATGCATTTTTTTTTAAATGTCTGCTAAAGTGACTAGAGATTGTTACAAATAGCTGTTGTTCATCCACAGAACCCAAGTTCAAATCCCAACATTCAGATAGGATGGCTTACAACTGCCTGTAATTCCTGCTTCAAGAAATTGAACACCCTCTTATGGATTCCACAGCCATCTCCCCCACACAAAACACACACACACACACACACACACACACAGAGAGAGAGAGAGAGAGAGAGAGAGAGAGAGAGAGAGAGAGAGAGAGAGAGAGAGGCATACACATGCATATAAATAAATAAGTTAAATGGTTATTTTTAAAAGGATCTATCTGCTAAAAATATGGGGTATTAGGCAAGATCACCTGGGATTGAATCTGTACTCCATTGACTGACCATGACATTAATTCGGTGACTTCTGTTACCTCATCTGTAAAAATTAGAGCTAATCAAAGTGGTTACTCACAAACTTATTATAAAGCTTAAATAAGACGATCTGCAATTGCAATTAGCTCAATGCTTGAAACATAATAGTAACTGAATGAATGCTTAGCTGTTATTATCTTGTTCTATAAGCACAGCTGGGTAGAGGAAGAATACAAATAAATTGAGGGAATTATTCCTGTCTTGAAGAAACTAATAATCTACTTCAGAAGAGTAGAAATATATTAAACAACTGGAGAGAAATTATTAAATAATTGTATTAGTTAAGGCTCTTTTATTTGCAAGCAATAAAAAAATTAGGTTTGCTTTATTTAAGAAAAAATGAATACTAGGGCAAATTTCTCATAGTGAGTCAGGAGCTCTCTCCAGACTCAAAAACAAATTAAACTCTCAGTCCTTGACAAGGACAAGGACCAAGTAAGCTTCTAAATTTCAGGAATTAGATTTTGGTTTGGATTCTAGGTCCCTTGAGTTAAGCCAGTGCTGCAGTCTGAATGCTTGTGTTTCCCCAAAGTTAAGTATATTGAAACCTAACCCCAAATGTTACAGTGATACCATACTGGACAACAGATAGGTCCTGGACAGGATTGCTGTTCTTCACAAATGAAGCTCCAGCCAGGTGGTGGTGGCCCATGCCTTTAATCCCAGCACTTGGGAGACAGAGGCAAGCAAATCTCTTTGAGCTCCAGGCTAGCCTGATCTACAGGGCAAGTTCCAGGACAAGCTCCGAAGATACACAGAGAAACCCTGTCAAAAAATGAACAAGCAAAAAACCCCCAGAGAGCACTTTTTTTTCCTCTTCTACCATGAAAACATACAGGGAAAAAAAACAACATAAAACACAGCTGTCAGTGTGCCTCAGCAGTGTGTCTACACTTTGATCATGATATTTCGAACTTGAGGCTAATTATCAATAAACTTTGATTGCTGTTAAGCAGCTTTGCTTATTGTATTTTTGTTCCAGTGGCTTAAACAGTCCAAGATAGCTAGTCATCTACTTATCCAACTTCATCTCTCTATTAGCCACATTTCTTACTGCTGTGACCAAGAATCTGACAAGTATCTGATTGATGTTGCCTCGTGGTAACCATAGCATTAGGCAGTCATGTGATGTGGCAGTTGCTTGTTTACATTTCAGTGGGCCAGGAAACAAATAAAGGGGGCTTGCTCCTTTTTTCACTTTTGCTCCAGCCATTTACCCATAGGATTGTGCCACTTACACTGAAGTTAAGTCTTTTCTCTGAAGTTAATTCTCTCAGAAATAGTCTCATGGGCATAACGAGAGATATGTCTCAAATATCCTAGGTGATCTCAAGTCCAATCAAGTTAACAATGAAAATTAACCACAAGTTTCAATATCTCTCAGTGTCTTGGTTTCTATATCTCAAGTTTCATATTGCTAGTAGTTGTAACTTGATTGGCCCAGTTTTTAATTGTCTTATATCTCTGGATTAATTACGTAGCATTGCTTCATATGAGGTGTTACCATCTATGGGAATACCACCTGTCACGGAGAAGGCTTCCCAAATTGCTGCCTCTTAAAATATAGTTCACCTTGTTACCTTGAGTCTTCATCTTCTGTATGACCCAGGGTTCTGACACCCTTGCTTTTCTTCCAAAAAGGATGAACATGATATACTTCAGGAACGTCCCACTCATCATTTTCTTGGCATATTCATTTTCTTTTTAATTTTGTTATATGTATGAACTTTTTTGTGCATGCATTTCTGGACATCACATGCATGTAAGGTGCCAACAGAGAGCAGAAGTGGGTATTAAATCTCTTGAAACTGCAGTTAGAGATGGTTATGGACCACCATGTGAATGGAATCAAACCCAGGTCTTCTGGCAGAATAGTCAGTATTCTCAACCTGTGAGCCACCTCACTAGCCTCCATATTCAGTTCTTTAAATAACCATGTGAATTACTCCTTTGCATCTTTCAAATTATATTCAAATGTTATCTTCTCAAATGCTCTTTACTGATAAGGTTATCTAAAATTTTAATGCCCACTATACATGCATATGCATGCTTCTTCCTCCTTTCTCATTCATTATTCTCTGCGGTAATCATAACTTTCAGCACTAGCATTAGGCAGGAGATTAATTTTTGTAGGGACCATCAATTATACCCCCAACAAGAGAATATAATAGACAACAGGGAGTGGTGGCCACTCCACCTGGGCCCTATATGTATTTGACGGTGCAAGTCAATGAAATAGCATGTAAAGAGTATTTGTGGTGGTTTTTCAAGCTGAATCATCTTAGGACCCCAAAACAAGATAAAAAGGACAAAAGGTGCCACATACTTTTAAACCTCAGTACTTAGAGCCAGAGACAGGAGGATCTGAATGATCGGCCTGGTTTATATAGGATGTTCTAGTCTGTCCAGACCTTCATAGTGAGACCCAGTCTATTAAAAAGAAGAGAAAATTAATGGAGGATAGTGCCCTCTAGCTAGGTCAGCTAAGAGCAACTTTGGGATTTCCTAACTAGGAGTACTGCAGAGAGCTGTCAACCTTTCTTCTAGTAAACTTTTAAGTTCATGGGGTACTTAAAACCTTCCAAATATTATTGTGTCTTTTAACAGACTGAATTCTAGGTGAAGTGATCTTCTGGGAGGAAGTCTTATCCTGAAAGTGCACACCCTGGGGGAGACACACAGGGGAATAGGTAATAGGAAGAAAAGCCACAACTGTTAGTACAGAAGCACTGCTTCTTGCCTATGCCCTTTCTCTTACATTTCCTTTTAGGTATTTTCAAAAGGAATTGTGGGACCTTTGTCTCTTGTAATTCTCTGTCTCTCTCTCTCTCCATCAGTGTGTGCGTGTGTGTGTGTGTGTGTGTGTGTGTCTGTCTGTCTGTCTGTCTGTCTATGACACATATCATGATATGTATGTAAAGTTCAGAAAACAATTTTGGAGAATCAGTTATTGTTGGAGGATATTCAATCACACTGTGAACCCCGAGTTTGCATTTGTGTTAATTAAATGAAATTAGCCTTGCCTCAGGAGGCTGAATTAGCAACTAGTTGACAGAAATTAATCAGAGAGCATCTAGGAGAGTTAGGCACAGGATGTAGAAGGGCGAGTGAGGCAGGTTTTTCTGGTTTGGCAAAGCAGAAGCATGGGTCTTCTGTGAACGCCAGCTAAGAGAGAAGGCTAGCTAGTTGCATCCTCTCTGAGCTCCCAGATTTTCACCCCAGTCTTTGAATCTCTTTAAGTCTTATTCACAATTAGAACAATAGAGATTTAGTTAAATCCACCTTTAAAGACAGCAGGAGCAGAATTCCCCACCAGGCTGTGGCTGAGGGGCTAGGCCTATTCAGACCTGTAACTGCAGAGTCATAATGGCTGGCTAAATAGCAGCAGATGAAGGTGAAGCCACTTTGCTGAAGTTAAAACAAGTTCTGTTCTTTCATGGTGGGTCCTAGGCCTTTTGTTAGGCTGAAATAGCACGTACTTTTCCCCCACTGAGCTATCTGGGCCAGCTCAGGCCTTTTTTTATTTATTTATAAAATAAAATCTTTTTTAATTCATGTATTCCCTTGTTCCCCCTTCTTCCCTCCTCCCAATCCCTTCCAGTCAGCCTTCAGCCTCCCTTCTTCCCATCCTCCCAACTCCCTTCCCAAAAAGGGCAAGAAGTCTAAGGTGGATCCTAATATCAAGACTGGGTTAGGTATTCCTCTGTCAGTGGACAGTTGTCTATCTTTGGAGGGCCTAGTTTTTTTTCCCTGAAGCTCCCCAGTAGTTGTTCTTAATTCAGTGAGCTCCCCAGCCCTTCCTTTTTCTTACTTGCTCTAACTAAACTCTTGAATGCTGGTTTTACTATTGTGTCCCATCTAAATTTTTCTACATTGTGAGCAATAGACTGAGACCTAGGATAGAAGAAACCGGGCCTCACATATACCAGTTATCTGTTGTATAACAAGTACCAGGAAGTTAACTCTTGTATGACAAATAACAGAAATTTAAACTTGGCCCAAAAGCCAAGCTTAGGTCATATATTTTTTTTTGTCTTTTATTTATTTATTTATTTTGTATTTATCAATAAAAACAATAAAATGAATTTAAAATGCTGATAAGTTAACAATAACTATAAAGAAGATAAAAATCATAAGCATGACTTATCAAGGGTGATAATGCAAATGAGTTTGCTACACATAAAATTACTTTGTGTTCACCATTCCCTCTGGATTTTTTTTCTATCCATGTATGTCCTTATTCAAGGTCCCTTCCCCCTCCTGCCACATCAGGTCATTTTTTCTTCTCCACAACTCCCCATCCCCTTCCTGGGCAGGGAGCAGACAGTCCTATGGTCCCACTGACCCAATAATGCTTAGATAAGTCTCCACTGCTGGCCAAATCCAGTTTTGTCCCCCCTCCCTCAAGAGTGAGTCGGGTGTTCCTATAGTTGGAGTGGGATCCGAAGGGTCAGTCCAGGGCGTTTCTGATCCCAAGCTGTTCAGTGGTTGTGGTTTGCAGCTTGGGCATGCTTGGCTTTTTTCTTGTTTGTTTGTTTAGAAACCACTAATGAGTGAGTACATCCCCTGCTTATCTTTCTGAGTTTGTGATACCCCGCTGAGGAGGATAGTCTCCAAATCCATCCATTTGCCTACAAATTTTACGATATCATTTTTTCTTACTGCTGAGTAGTATTCCATTGTGTAGATGTACCACAGTTTGTTAATCCATTCTTCAGTTGAGGGACATCTAGGTTGTTTCCAGGTTCTTGCTATTACAAATGATGCTGCTATGAACATAGTTGAGCTAATACCTTTGGAGTGTGAATGTGCCTCTTTAGGACATACACCCACAAGTGGTATTGCTGGATCCTTAGGGAGATTGATTCTCAATTTTCTGAGAAACCACCATACTGCATTCCAAAGTGGCTGAACAAGTTTACACTCCCATCAACAATGGAGGAGTGTTCCCCTTGCTCCGCATCCTCTCTAGCATAAGCTGTCATCTGTGCCTTTTATCTTAGCCAATCTAACAGGTGTTAGGTGGTATCTCAAAGTTGTTTTGATTTGCATTTCTCTGATGACTAAAGATGAAGAGCACTTTTTCAGGTGCCTTTCAGTCATCCGTAATTCCTCTGCTGAGAATTCCCTTTTTAGATCTCAACTCCATTTTTTGATTGGGTTATTCAAGGTTTTGGGCTCTAGATTCTTGAGTTCCTTATATATCTTAGAGATCACTTCTCTATCACTTGTAGGGTTGGTGAAAATCTTTTCCCATTCTGTAGGCTGTCATTTTGTCCTATTGACAGTGTCCTTGACTTTACAGAAGCTTCTTAGCTTCAGGAGATCCCACTTAATGACTGTCGGTCTTAGTGTCTGTGTCACTGGTGATATATTTAGGAAGTGGTCACCTGTGCCAATTCGTAGAAGTGTATTTCCCACTTTCTTTTCTATCAAGTTCAAAGTGGCTGAGTTTATGTTGAGGTTTTTGATCCACTTGGATTTGAGTTTTGTGCAGGGTGACAGGCTCGGATCTAATTGCATTTTTCTACACACTTCCATCCAGCCATGCCAACACCATTTGTTAAATATACTATCTTTTTTCGATTGAATGTTTTGGGCCTCTTTGTCAAAGATCAGGTTTTCATAGGTTTTTGGGTTAATGTCTGGATCCTTAATTCTATCCCATTGATCCACAAGTCTGTTTTTATGCCAGTACCAGGCTGTTTTTATTACTGTAGCTCTATAGTATAGCTTGAAGTCAGGGATGGTGATACCTCCTAAGGTTCTTTTGTTGAGTAAAATTGTTTTGGCAATCCTGGCTTTCCTGTTATTCCAAATGAAATTGAGAATTATTATTTCAAGGTCCAAAAAATATTGTGTTGGGATTTTGATGGGCAGTGCATTGAATGTGTAGATTGCCTTTGGTAGAATTGCCATTTTTACTATGTTGATCCTACCAATCCAGGAACATGGGAGAGCTTTCCATTTTCTGATATCCTCTTCAATTTCTTTCTTCAGTGATTTAAAATTTTTGTCAAATAGGTCTGTTACTTCTTTGGTTATAGTTACTCCAAGGTATTTAATACTATTTGCAGCTAATATGAAGGG
>PVIH01007927.1:0-30311 GCA_004025045.1 Sigmodon hispidus
AGTTTGTTAATCCATTCTTCAGTTGAGGGACATCTAGGTTGTTTCCAGGTTCTTGGTATTACAAATAATGCTGCTATGAACATAGTTGAGCTAATACCTTTGGAGTGTGAATGTGCCTCTTTAGGGTATATACCCAGAAGTGGTATTGCTGGGTCCTTGGGGAGATTGATTCTCAATTTTCTGAGAAACCTCCATATTGCATTCCAAAGTGGCTGAACAAGCTTTAAAAAAGCCAAACATGCCCAAGTGGCAAACCCCAACCACTAAACAGCTTGGGATCAGAAACACCCTGGATTGACCCTTCAAACCCCACTCCAACTATAGGAACACCAGACTCACTCTTGAGGGAGGGGGGACAAAACTGGATTTGGCCAGGAGTGGAGACTGATCCAAGCATTATTGGGTCAGTGGGACCATAAGACTGTCTGCTCCCTGCCCAGGGAGGGGATGGGGAGTTGCAGAGAAGAAAAATGACCTGATGTGGTGGGAGGGGGAAGGGACCTTGAATAAGGATATACAGGGATGGAAAAAAAATTCAGAGGGAAAGCTGAACACAAAGTAAATATATGTGTAGCAATCTTATTTGCATTTCCACCCTTGATAAGCCATGCTTATGATTCTTACCCTCTTTATAGTTATTGTTAACTTTTCCACATTTTAAATTCATTTTACTGTTTTTTTGATAAATACAAAATAAATAAGAAAAAAGAAAATAGAATCAGGAAACATTTAGAAATACTAAAGAGAACTCAAGCTGAAGTGAGGATGGACCTGAAAAATCTCAACAACCCAGCTAAAAAACTCCTTAAAGGTAAGAAAAAGCTTTACAAGTAGAATATAACTTATAAGTTACAAGACAAATGGATTAAGTAGAATATTGTTATGAGGACTTGAAGATAGAGTAGAAGAATTAAACAACAGAAGCAAAGAACATGAAAAAATTTAAAAGGAAAGGAAAATGCAGGAAATGTGGGACATTATAAAGAGACTGACATTTCAAAGTTTAGTCATGGATGAAGTAGGAAAGTCCCAGGTCAATGGCAAAAACCAAATCTTCAGCAAGATCATATAAGAAAACTTCCCCAAGTGAAAAAACTTCCATAAAGATACTAACTCTTTAGACAACAGCAAAAAATAAATTCCTCACAAGATATCATAGATAAAGCACTAAATACAATGAACAAGTATTGAAAGATAAACAGAGAAAAGAAAAAGAAAACCAGAAGTCATATATCAAAGAAAACTTGTGAGAATCATAGCTACTTTCTGAATGGAAACTGAAAGCAAGAAGATCCTGGAGAAATGCACTCTAAGTTCTAAAACACCATGGCTGCCAACTAGATTACAGAACCTAGAAAAAATACCATCCATAGTGGGCAGAGGAGGAAAAACTTTACATGATAGAAACAGCATAAAATCCTTCCCCATCAAAACAAATCAAAAGAGAACGCTGCAAGCAATACTTCAATCTGGAGAAGATTAAACACAGCCAAGATACTTTACGTAAAAATGAAGCTGTATTAGATAAAATACAAACTAGTATTAATAGCCTCAATTCTCTAATCAAAAGGTAGGCTAGCCAGTAAGAACTAACATTTATCCTTCTGTTGTCTACAAAGAACTCATTTTTACTTTAAACATAGGTACCACCTTAAAGTGAAATGGTAGAAAAATACGTCAGACAAATGGGATCAGGAAGCAAGAAGGCATTGCTATCCAATCATTTGACAAAATAGACATCACACAGAAACTAATCAGAAGAGACAAAGAATGATATGTCATTTAATTTTGCGATCAACCAATGAAGACAATATT
This sequence comes from Sigmodon hispidus, assembly GCA_004025045.1. Lineage (NCBI taxonomy): Eukaryota > Metazoa > Chordata > Mammalia > Rodentia > Cricetidae > Sigmodon > Sigmodon hispidus. Next base: position 1,816 of record PVIH01007927.1, read on the forward strand.
GCACCACTAAACATATATGCACCAAACTCTGGTATAACCAATTCTAACCAAATAAAAATAAAAATAAAGGGTTCCTCTGTAATTAAAGACATATATTAACACCAATCCAAAAAATACATGATTTAAACACTCACTTCCTTCAACAGCTCACCTGTACAAAAGTAATTAGAAAAACTTCATAATTAAATGTCATTTTACATCAAATGAACCTAATAGATATCTATAGAATATTTTATTCCTACCCTAATCCCCGACTCATAAATCTACAAAAGTGTCTACAAAAAACAGATCATATCCTGGAACACAAATATATCTTAACAAATGTGGAAAACCTATACCCTATTCAAACTTTATGCCATAAAGCTTAAAATAGTAAACAGATTTGTACTAAATGTGTGAACTCCTGGAGACTGGAGAGTTTATTATTGAATGATAAATAGTTGAGGGAGAAATCAAGAAAACAATAAAAATATCACAGAACTAAATGAAAACAAGAACAATACAACAAACACCCTGGAACAGATTAATCATCTCTAAGTGCCACATTAAAAATCAGATAATATACAATATATGACTTGATGATGCAACTCAAATTATTTTTGGAATGTGATAATAAATAAAGTCAAATTCAGTATATGGCAAGAAAATAAGAAAAACAAAAGGATAAATTAATACAACAAGAATCAATAAAAAAAAATGCAGTGTGTCTAACAGCCAGTTCTTTGAGAAGATAAATAAGATGGAAAAGATAAGCAAGATGGTCAGATCTGTGGCTCAACTAAAGAAAAAAAAAGAAAAAGGACACAAGCTAACAGAATGTAGAACCCACACTACTACAAGAGATGCCAAAGAAATTTACCAAAGGCTCACTGAACTCTCATCAGAGAAGCCTCTTTGCAGTAGATGGTAAATAAGAGAAACTCACAACTGGACAATGTTTTTTGTGTATTATGCCTCTTTTTGGTTTGTTTGTTTGTTTTTACTCTTGCTGCTTATGTTGTTTGTCTTTATCAAACTCCAATAAGACAGCATCTAATAGACACAACAGGTGAACTAAGAGAGTGTAACTGCATGTGCAAGACCTGCACAAAGTCAAACCAGACAAAATCCCAGCACAGAGAGGGAAAGTGGCAACAAAAGTCTCACCCCTAAGCTGACCCTATTTGTAATTGATACCTGCTGGGAAAGGGAAAACCAGCCCTTCTCCAAAGGTGTGTCCCAGTGTGTATCAACGACTCTCCAGGGTAGGCTTCATGCTCAAGGAAGAAGGAGGGAGATGGAGGAATGGAGGGAGGGAGAGAGAGAAAGAGAGCGAGAACATGAAGTAGGGTGCGTAGGATAGGGATGTGGGTAGGATCTGGGAGGAATTGGGGAAAGAGAAATAATATAATAAAAATATATTGTATATGAAAGAATTGGTTTTAATAAATTAAAATAATGAAGGCTAAGCAAGACATGAGGAAGAAGCCAGTGAATAGTGCCCCTCCATGGCCTTCGTATCAGGACCTTCCTTCAGGTCCCTGCCCTGACTTTCTGGATGATGCACTACACTCTGTACGATGAAACAAATTCTTCCTTTCTCATGTAGCTTCTGTTCTATTTAGTTGTCATTAGCATCCTGATCTGTTGGATCTGAAACAAACCTGTTCTGAGCTTTCAACAACATCAGAAGCTATGATACATACCAGTCAAGCCATTCCCCACATCTAAAATAGTGACTTAACTTTTTGTGTGATAATTTCTATCCACAAAAATATTTATGTATAACTAATTCTCTATCAAAAGCATTTGTGTGTGGAATGAATTACCAAAGCAATTAGCCTTTAAAAATGAAAAGTTCCAAAGTTTCACCAAAGAACAGTGAAAAACTAAGTAATTTAGAGATTGATATGGTATATTAAATGGAAAGAATTCATGTTTATGAATTAAAAAGACCAGAATCAGATATTACATTTTATTAAAAAAGTGAAACTTTAAAAAAAAAAAAATACAGACCCCTGGCTGCAGAGAATGGAACAGAAGATCCATGTTCACTTCTATGTCTTATTAAAATGTTGAGACATGTATTCTGAAAGCAGACTTTGACTCTAAAATAAACACACTAAAGGTGGACATTAATATAAGCATTGACACATAATGAAAATTGACTTCTAAAGGTTAGAAAACTGATGCGCAGAGGAAGTGAGTGACTTCCAATCACCTAGTACAAGGCAGACTTGGAACCTGAAAGACTTTAATGCCCACATTCTTAGCTCTCCATTTCTCCGGAAGGTTGGCTGAGGAGAAGAGACCATAACTGCTATGAACTGATTGTTGAGAAGAATAAGCTTAAACAACTAGGAAGTTTATGTAATTCAGATTTAATGCTTAACTATGTGTTTTGGAAATAAAATTAGAAATACATTCATCCCTCATATTTTAAGATGTTTTATACAAGCCTGGTGTATGTACTTGCAATTCCAACACTCAGACAGGAGAGTATCAAATTTGATTTAAGCCTGGGCTACATTCTTGAGAATCTTTCTCACTTTTAAATGTCATTTTATGGGTGGAAAGGCCTACTTAAAATAATAACTCAAATATAAATGCATATATTGAATGAGTAGATCTCTATCAAATAAATTTTGCAAAGTTTATGTGCAAAACAATTATAAGCACATTATTTGAATTTATTTTTAAATATTTTCCATTTCTGTTATCACTGGAGCTGCAAGCTGCTGTGTTGTGATCTAGCATTTTTGGTTTTATCAATTAATAAGAAGGTAGTGAGAACTGGAAAAAAGAGAGATTATTATAGGAAGCCATTAGCCATGTTTTTAATTTTTGAGTTTAAATCTCTCACTGTGTTGACCTCATGAGAAGAACTAATTTTGATTATTTCAACAGCACTTACTGAGTTTGTTGGGTAGGGGCAGGTAAGTAAGAAAAGAGATGTGTTTCAACAGGCTACACTATAGATGAAGCTAGCTAGTGTTAAATTTTAATTTTCAAAATGCAGAGGGATCTGTTTGGGCATCTAAATTCAAGTGCTCCAACCTCCAGGCCAGTATTTTATAAAACGAAAGCATTATTAACACCTGTATCACAGAATTACTATGCAGAAGACACATGTTAAAACAGGACTGTGTTTAGAACTGTCCTGGGTAACTTGCAGACTTTTAGTCAATGCAGGTTGCCATGGTGAAACCTATGATAGGTTCTGTAAGAGTGGGATGGAACGTGAAGAGACATGCAGGCTTGAAGAGAACATGCTAGGGAATGGATGACCTATTCATTACTTATGTGGATGGCAGGAATAAGAGGGACATGAAAAAGTAGATGGAGGCCAGAGGCACTTGAGACACTCAATATGTTCCTAGCAAGGAATGTTTGGATGCTGCAGAGTGAGTCTTCTTAATGAAGAGATGCTAGAATGAGAGTCTAGCTGCTATAAATTATGCTAAAAGTATGTCATGAAAGCTGGTGATGGCAATGCTTTCCTGTGGTAGAAATGTCTGAAGAACTGCTGCAGGCAGTATAGGGTTACAGAGATTTGGGCAAGGTCAGCACAAGAATTATATGAGGCAGAGATGATTTTTGATTCTTTCACACACAGCCAGACAATGTTTAACTTTGAGAGTACATACTAAGAGATGTCTTATTAACCTCTTCTGTTACCTGTGTGATGATCTGAGATCCCTCCTGAAAAACTAGTCATCTAGACTATTGTATGTATGCCTGTGCTCTGTGCCATAACATATTGCTCAAGGCTACAAATCTGAACTGTATATTATTATACTGAATACTTGAGCACAATTGCAACAGTATATGTGTATTTAAACATATATAAAGAAAATAAAATTTTCCCTTCCTTATACGTTTAAAGAACTATTATTGTTTAGGTGTCCTGGTTAGCCTTAATTGTCAACTTGCATAGCCTCAATTCACCTGAGATTCACCTCACATACTCATGGAAACAAAAGCATAATGTGCATGTTAAACCAAAATCTTGAATACAAATACACTGTTCTTGCCAGTGTAGCCCTTGGGTTTACAGGAGATCTTTCTCCTAGTTCATCTACATAACTTCCTTCCCCTTCCACATAGTTACTCTGATAACCACAGTTTATTCTTTATATTTGGGTTCCTTAAAAATTTTTGAATTCAAAATAAAAATCCACCGAAGCTTTTAATCAAAGAAGAAATATTGTTCAGGTTCGATTGCAGAATAACTTTGAGTGCTTATTTAATTATTTAGCAAACTTACAGCATGCCAGAAAGAGTTCTAAACATTTCATAAATATTAATAAATAGAAGTTGGATGAGGGGAGATGGTAAATAAAATAGAAGTTTCCCACTCAACACATGCATCTGTGGTTCTGAAAACCTTTATATACTCACTTAAAAAAATAAGCCCTTCACTTTAAGGACTTTCTTCTTTTTTGAGACTTTCCATTTCCCATCATATGATTTTTAGAACTTTTATTTTTTAAAAGACCTTTGGTGATAATTTTTTTATACATTATCTCAAATGTTGGATTTGTAAGTAATGATTTGACAAAAGGAAAGGTAAGAATAGAAATGTGTTCAGAGCAGACAATGCTCTTTACCCACGCATACACCATAGTTCCCCAGGATCGTTGAGGGAAACCAGACTTGCTTCACATTCATATAGGTAGGGAGTGGTGTGAGTCTGCCTTGACATGCTAGGAACAGAGCACAGCTAAATTGGATGGTGGTGATAAAGTGACAAAGTGACATGCTGAGTTTCAGTTATGGTTCTCAACAACATCTTTGGTTTCAATCACTTAGGGTGCTGTGGGAATCTGTAGAGATGGTTGACTTGCCATAAAAATAGAGAAGGGGCTGATAGGATCCTAGACAGACTGCATTACAAACACTATGATTCTATGTTGATTCCTGAAGGTGACTAACATAGTTGTAATTATAGAAGTTGGAAAGCATGTTTGAAGATAGAAATACATGGCATGGTTTTAACACATCTTCTGTTCTTGAAGAGTGGAGCTGTTGTGTGAAAGGAGAAACATTTTGTTTAAGGATATCTCTATATAAAGGAATATATGTAATATATATTAGAAGTAGAAGCTGTTTTATATGTGTGTATATAACATATACACACATATATATATGTGTATATATATATACACACATATAAAACAAGGAATTATTTTTGAAAATAACATTACAGATAATAATGATTCCATTGATGGAATTTGTGACTGGAATCAGTTTATATATTTGAGCCTGCTGAACTAACAAGACCCTACATGCGCCTTCTTCAGCATAGTACCATATCTGATGATGTCATTATGCCTTTAGCATAGTCCATATCTCGATAGCTTACACACTTCTTTAAGTCACATGTAGAGATTATATTCACTTTTTCTGAAATAGTCAGTGCAGCCAGTTTATTCCGAAGTTTCTTTGGGGAGAATAAAGATGTCTCATAAACTATCTGCTGTAAAAATAGGGTTAGGGTTAGGACAATGAGTCAAAATAACATAAAACCATTCTCAAATCATTTGGTTCCTTATGCTGCGGTGAACTGAGAATTGGCTTCATTACATGATTTGACCTGAGTGTTTCCAAGCAGAAACCATTTTAGTTAACATACTGCAGAAAAATGGAAGACAATGAATCATGCCAGAAGCAAAAAGACCCTTGTGCCTGCATTACACAAGAGCCAGGCCATCAAGCTGCACAAGGTTTCCTTTGGCAGGTCCAGCCCATAGACAAGATGCTTGAGGCAGATTTGTGTCTGTAATTTTTGAAAATACACTTTCAGCATAGGGTCCCATGGCAGCTGCTTATTTTGAAACCCAGTCAAAGATAATTTCAGAAAGTCATGTATAAAAGCTTTGCCTTACATATCACAGGCAAGGTTTTATAAAATAATTTGGTAAATATTTTATATGTTATCTGCAACTATTCATTAAGTTTAATGTCATACTCTCCACCATTTCAAAATAGCTAAATATCCTATTTTTTTAAAAAAATATATTTATGAGCAGGAGACAAATCTTAGATCTCTTTGTTAGTTCTTCATTTCTTTGGCCTAATATTTTTATTGTTATAGCCAGGTTATCTATAATACATTTTCTAGGACGTAATTTACCTAAGTTAACAGCACACTATTGTAGACTCCCTTTAGCCAACCTGGCTCTATACATCACTGAACAGATAAACTCCTGATGGACTATTTGGCTAATTCAAAGCATTTGTTATTTGTTAAAACTTCTCTGTATCAAAACATTTTTGCACCTCAGACATGGTCCCATGCCCACTAACTGGCCAATTTGTGTTACGAATGAATTTATAAGTTATATTCTTTGGATTGCAGAAAATACATTGGAACATTTATTAAACATGATTTACTCAGGAAAATGAAAGATACGTGTATTTGAGATGAGCTAGAAAACACAGAGACTACACTTTCATCTCATTAACTTCTAACTAATAAACTCAGCTATATTCTTGCTTCATAATTCTAGTGGGTATTTCTGGACAGATTGTTGGCAGGTACTATCTGAAAACAAGCAAAAATCTTTGATTCATACTCTTGGTGTCCTAAATATGAATTCAAAATTCCCTGTTTCTTACTATCATTTTTAGAGGCACCCAGTAGTAAGAATAAATGATATCCTAAAATTCAAAGGCAAATGGATGGATTTGGAGAATAACCTCCTGAGCGAGGTATCACTAACCCAGAAAAGATAAGCAGGGTATGTACTCACTCATTAGCGGACTTTAAACAAAAAGCAAAGCATGTCCAAGCTGCAAACCACAACTACTGAACAGCTTGGTATTTGAAGCACCTTGGACCAGCACCTTGGAGCCCATTCCCTCCAGAGGAATACCTGACCCAATCTTGATGTAGGGGTGAGGAATTCGGACTTGCCTGGAGTGGATGCTGAACTAAGCCACGTTGGGACCTTGGGCCCTCCTGTCCTTGCTGGGGAGGAGATAAGGAGATGGGGAGAAGAGAGAGTGACTGGGAGGGGCGGGAAGAGGAAGGGAGTTTGAACAAGAGGATACATGGATAAAAAATGAGACTTTATTAAAAAAATAAAAATCCCCCCAATCCTGGTAATTGGTGGCTCATACATTCCTCAGAACACTTTCTGCTAATGCGTACAGATGTTTAATTAAAACAATAACTTCAATAGGAAAAATAGAAAAGTTTAACTCAGCACTAGTTACTAACTTATAATTTATCTATTAGGATTAATCCTGCATAGCTTATGTTGTGATGATCATAATGATCAATCATTACTTTTATCATTGTTTAGCAGTATACTAGAGGAGCATTTTTTGATTATGGAGAGATAATTAGAAATAGAGCACTCAAAAGTTTCTTAGACAACAGTATTTATATATGAATTATATAAATGTATATATATAAAACACTAGATAATTCTGAAGTAGATAATTTTTGTAACTATTATGACTACTCATTGGGTATTTGGTGTGACGATATCATGTTTAAAAATATTCATTAGACTATTTGTGGGCAGTGTAAAGATGTTGGTGTTGATTTTCTAAGTATCTGCTTGATAACTATTTATGAAGGGCTGTGTTTCTGTGTTTCTGCACAGTGCCAGCTTGTTCTGCTCTGTTTTCCCAGTGCCTGGCTCATTGGGCATAAAGGGCTAGAATGAGGCAATTTAAACTGGTTAAACAAGATTACTCCTTCCTAAGTCACAAAGTCTAGTTATGAGGGCTCCTTAGTCATTTCTGAAAAGAGAAGATCTACCTCTCAGTTATTCTTATATTTCCAATGAACAAGGGCAGTGACTTATTTTACATTTATGGCTCATAAGAAACAGGTGAGAACTTGTTCACCATTCTTTTTCCTCATCAGTCTATTACCCTCTGCTCCAGAACCTTCTCTCAAGTCTACCAGGATTAAGGGATTTTTTTTGCCCAGAGTCCCATGGTGTTCTCTAGTGCCTTCTTACAATACCTTATTCTATCATCAGGCTCCTTATCTATACAGGTTTTCTAATCCTAGTGCTTTTTTTCTTTCTGGAGTGTGAGCTGTTTTATTAAACACTTTTATAATATACTTCTTAACACACATCCTAACATATAAACAATTCTCTTGCTACATTCTCAGTAGAATATATTGTTGTTTTATAACCCTTCCACAAAATATGAAGAATTAGGGTAACGAAAATAGTAGATTTGAAACTAAAATAGTTGACTAACTATGCATTTAGGTAATCTGATTTTATTCTCCACATTAATAAACTAGGGTCCTTTAAAATTTTGTGATTCCTTCCGTGTTTTTGTAAAATCAATTTCTCCACACACTAAACTTTTTTATTTATAAATCTTAACATAGTACTTATGGTGTGCATAGGCTAAGGGTTATCATTCTCTTATTTTTAGATGGAGAGAGTTAGACACCAAGGACTTGGCCTTTTCCACAGGTGCACGGTAGAATTGGTTTTACACCTGGAGTCTAGCATTTAATTATGATATTGTCTCTCTTAAAACCAGGATGCTTGTTCTTGTCATATATCTCCAGAGTGTGCTATGGAATAAAGTATAAACAAGGTAAACCTGAGAGACTGTGAATTCCAGAGCTAGAATTGCCTGTGTAAATCAAAAGTATTTTTAAATAAGTACATGTTTTGTTTTATTGTAGAATTTGATATACTGGTATATTACATTCTCTGTTCCATTTTTATCTAAAAATGTATGTTTATTGTAATTATTTTGTAAATTGGGTCCTTCAATATTTTGTCAGTGGATACCTGGTTTCATGGTTCATAGGGCTAATGAGTCAGTTTCTTAAGGATGGCTGATGTTCTTGGGGGTGGATGCACATCAAAGGGAAAATGGCAATTTTTATAAAGGGGAATAACAAGATATCTAATATATTTTAATAAAGTAACATGGCTATTTCCAATATACTTTGTCAACAAGGTCAATATTATTATAAAGCTATCACATCCCTCAGAAACATTAGAACATTTAAGACTACACAAATTAAATGATATAATAAAAAAATATTACATGCTAATGGACAGAATTAACTTAGTAGATAGCCTTAGTTCCTTATTGTGATCTTAAGAAATAATTGTATACTCAAATTTACCACTTCTATTCTGAGACTCAGCAGTTGTTAAGTATATTAATGTTATCAAATACTTAACAACACTTGGTCTAGTGAGAAGCTCTTCATCACTATAATATTCGAGAATATTGTTAGAAAGCTACTCCTTTTTAGGGTTTATCAGTCATTTTTAACGTTTGGGTTAGGGTCACATATCAGATATCCCACATATCAGACATCTACGTTATTACTCATAACAGTAGCAAGATTACAATTCTGAAATAGCAATGAAATAACTTTATGGTTGTGGTGTCACCACAACATGAAAAACTGGATTAAAGGGTGATGGAATTAGGAAGGTTGAGGACCACTCATCTAGATTAGAGCAGCCAACAGTGACTCTTAGACTGAGGAAGGTAATGGAAAAATATTATAAATTGACAGCTGAGAGTACTGAGATAATACGCTGGCAGAAGTGGAACTTTCTGTGGTGCCTAAAAGTCAAAGTTGTGAGAATCAACATGTTTTAGCAATTGTATTATTTCACACATAGTATTGCCATGTTTTTGAGAATTGGTGTAGGCCTCTTATTCTCATGCAAGTTCTCTACTTCACACCATTCAATGGGTCACAAACATGGAATATATCAAATAAGTGGTAGGTTGACATGTTGGGAAGAAATACGTTTCAGTGGGACAGAGAAGGGGGTTAAAATGACTTGATTTTATATATATATATGCACATATGTATGCTTATTCTGGAAGAAGAGGAGGAGTGTTGTATAGCTACTTCATCAAAATTGAAACATTATCTTCTGGATGGAGAAAGGAGCCTTACAACTCTCAGAAAGAAAATAAGTCAAAGGACGTGAGACAGGAATCTCAGCGATCTCATGCTCTTCAAAGTTAGAAGACTCACATGGCCCCTTCTTTAGCTGCTATGAGTAGAGTAGTACTAACTGGTGGATGAGAAGAGACCTTCTGATTGTGAAGCTGTCTGCAGGTTGTGCAGAGCCCTAGGGCCATAGCTTTCACAAATTATCTCCCATGCCTGGTGGCTTTTATTTTTATTTATTTATTGTGATGAAGCTGCCTTTGAGTCAGTCATGTGTCTATGCGTAATCCCTGGCTTATCTATCTGGAAATGCCTCCCAGCAATACCACTGCTTCTTTAGGCTAGACTTGTGTAGCATCCTTTCTTTCACTTGTTATCAGTACCTCATCTGGAGTACATAAATGCTTGCTAACATCTACTGGAGAAAAGCCACTTGACATCTATCACTTTAATGATTTTATGTTCTGTTTTTGTGTTTCCAAACTCTTGCTTGACGCTATGTGGAAAAAAGAGAACTGTTTTTTTTACCTTTCTCTGTCTGACTTATTTTAATCAGCATGCTAACGTCTTAACATATTTTCTTAAAAAAAAAAAAAAACAAACCAAAACAAACAATAACGTCAAAATCCACATGAAGTGAGAAGTAGATGCTATATTTTCTGTCTTTAAATCTAGATCTGGCAATACCTTAACTCAGAGTATAGTTTCATGTTGTAACAATGGAACATAAAATGTGAAAGCTCCTATTGTTCGGATTCTAGGCATTTTATCTAGCCCATTCTCTGGCATCATATCTGATAATCATAATCACATGACACACTATTCCAGGGCCTTTTCCCAATTTGACAATGATTCTTAATCTGGAATGGTTTGGGATTACTAAGGATTGATTTTAGAGTCTTGTGCATGCATGGTAGACAAACACTGCATCATAACGGTGTATAACCAGCCCAAATTTTATCTTTTATTTTGAGACATTGTCTCACTAAGGTATACTGGATGGGCAGGACTTGTTCATTCGCTTCAGTAGGTCTTAACTTTTTAATTGTTTTTGTTTTATTTTGCCTCATGAGCAGCTGGACTGCAGGGATGTGACCAGGCCAAGCTTGAAGACATTTTTCATGGCTACAATTTGGAAGTCTGTTGTACCTGATACCTACAACTAAGAATTATGCTAAATTACTACATTCCGCAGATAATATAGATTTACTTTGTCCTGAGTGTCAGCTTGAGTTGAGAACAGGAAGCCTTACTTGAGAGACACAGTTTAGAATCACTGAAATCATGCATGTGGCAATCCCAACAGATAGAATATTCACCAGTTTGAAGCAGTTAGTCTATATAGATTGGTCTTCCTGGAGCATGCGTTAATGTTGCTGGAGAATGGAATTTTCTATAGTGTCACTCCTAGCCATAGTATATTATAGAAATTGCTTTGGGAGGTAATGAAATACAAAGAGCTATAAAAGCATCTTCGATAAAATTTTAACAAGATTTCACACATTGTAATTGAAAGATAAGAGGGTGACAATATTGCTTTCCAGATGTAAAACAACATTCCTCACATATTAAATTAACTTCTTTTGTAGGGTGAGTGATGATGGTGACTGTCCATCCTCCACTGTGAATTTAAGTTTCATTGGACTATGAAGAAAACATAGAAATTATAGTATATCTTCTTTCCTTTTAATTCCACTTGATCAAACACACATCTAAAGAGTATAAATTGTATTAGCAATGACAAGCTATCCGGAATAATTCTTCAGAGGCTATTTATCAGATTTGCAAATGGGATGAGGCAGACTAGAAAACTCTTCCTAGTTTCTTTTTAAATATTTTCTTCAGTCACACATACTTTCATTGTTATCCTTCCTAAAGTTTATCTTATAATGCAGTGTACTGATAAGATTAGTAAACCAATAGGAGCCATAGTGTAGTTATGTAAAACCCATATATTGGCAAAGTCAGTAGGCTGGTTACTTAGCAGCCAAGCTCACAGAGATATAACTGCCATTTTCTGGACACAGTGAAACTTACACACACAATGAAGGAGAAGCCAGTGCCCTTAAGACACGGTTTATATTTTGATAGATTCTTCAAAGATCTTCATTTAGTGAATTATTATTATAGAAATTGAATGCAAGCAATTAGAGTATGGAAAGTTCTCAGGCTCCTGAGGCCTGAAAAGGCAAATAACAATAGAATCCTCTTTCTAGATAGCTCTGCATTAGTGAATTGGAAGCTTGTTCCTTCTAGGGGATCTCCCTTGAACTTATTTTCATTAAAATTCTTCAATGAAAGTGGATCCTACTGTTTCTGGGCGCTTTAGACATGGGCCAAATGTAGTATTGCAAATGAGACTTAGAGCCAATTACTGGGGGAAGGCTGAACTACCAGAGAGAGGACGTACCACAGTCAATTCTCACCCAGCTATCTTGCAACTGCTCAGCCTTGCTCCTGGTTGCCAGTTGCTTCTCCCAGTAGCTTCTCTCATTTCAGTTGCTTCTGTTCTCTCTGGGTTTCTCAAGCCCTTATACACCCTATTCCACCAGGATTAAAGGGGTGTAGCCTTGAACTCACAGAAACAGAAGAAGTTTTGGAATCAAGGGTGGAGGTCACCACTCCCAGGTCTCCCTGTGCTGGGATTAAAGGTGTGTGTGACTGATTTAATCTTTGTATTCAGGGTTTAAGAATTTCCTGAGCTGTCTGCCTAGGATTTGACTGGGTGCTCTCTCCCCAATATTCAGGTTTTATTAAATGTGTTATATATATCCACAGCCAAACACACACTGCAGTCTCCATCACTCTTCCCATTTCCATAAGCAGGAAAAACACACAGGCAAGAAAGTAAAATGTAGAAATAGAGACAGCTTCCTGCAATAACTTTTAAGGTTTGTGTCCTTGTCTAGGGATTCCTGTAATAAGGAAGCACTCTAGATACTTAGATGGCCAACTATAGTTCCTGATGAAGAAACATCATGTTTTACTGCCAAGGACTCCCACCACATTTATGAAATGCTGCTTAGTTACAAAAAGGCATGCTTTGGACTTGACCAGTGATAGAGGACAACTGCATGCCATAGGATCTTTGCAGGAGATAATCTTGATGTAGATATGCTGTGGAGTATTATTTTAACTGGGCAAAGATGTGTTAAATTTGTTTATGCTTTGACTATTACTTTACCTTTGTGAAGGATGTGTTACATTTGTTTGTGCTGCTTTTGTTTAATTATGTAAAGATTTGTTGTGTTTGTTTTACCTTGCCTGTCTAAGGCATCTGATTGGTCTAAAAAAAGCTGAATGACCAATAGCAAGGCAGAAGAGGGATAGGTGCAGCTGGCTGGCAGAGAGAATAAGTAGGAGGAGAAATCTAGGCTCAAGAGAGAAGAAGGAGGAGAGGAAGATGGAGCAAGAGAAGGTCATGCTCTCAGCCAGAAGCCAGGCAGCTGCTAGCCGGCCAGACATGAGAGGGAGTAAGTGTAAGATGCAAAGAAGGACAAACAGGTAAAAGGTCCCAAGGTAAAAATGTAGATGAAGAGAAACAGGTTCATAAGAGCTAGCAAGAAAAAAGCCTACTCTAAGGCCAAGCACTCATAACTAATAATAATTCTCTGATGATGTGGGCTGTTTTTCTGTATGCTCAGAGTATGTGCCTCTACCTTTGGTTAATAAAGAAGCTGTTATGATAAGACAGAATACAGCCAGGCTGGGAATCCAAGAGAGATACAGAGAGAAAGAAGAAGTATGGAGTCTGAGCAGTTGCTGCCAGTTTGGGGGCAGCAAGATGTATGGGCTAAGTGGCAAAACATAGATTAATAAAAATGGGTTGAGTTAAGATGTAAAAACTAGCTAACAATAAGCCTGAGCTCTATGGATCAAACAGTTTGTAATTAATATAATAAGCCTCTGTGTGTTTCCTTGAAGCCAAGTAAAGAAAAACTATCTATGCCATGATTTGGGAACTAGCTGGTTGATAGCCTAAAAGAAAGATTACTACAGAGATCAGACCAGATATAGGTCAAAAGCTCCTGAGACTGGGGTAAAAATTGTAGTCAGGGAGCAGTTAGGGTTAACATTGGTGTAACCATCACTATTACTTCTTGCTCACTAGCAACAACAGATAAATTTCCTCAATGCTAGGAAAGAGCGAGGTACCTCCTTCTAAAATGCCTTGAAACCCAGTAATATTTGATATGGCAAGAGCAGCATCAGTGAAACTCCAAAAAACCCTACATCAGCAAGCACTGGACTACAGACATGTTATACACATGGAGTGGTGGAAATGTTCTCTTTGCAAATGGTACTTTGCCTTTATTATGGAGCAAAAGAGAACACATGGAATGGGGTGTTTCCTCACATCAATTTCACCTGCAATTTGTGTGGACAGACACATGAAGAATAAATGTCATTTTATATAATGCTCAGGAAATAATGAGCAAAATTAATATTTTACAAAGGGTAGATGAAAACTTCTAATGTGTATACTGTCAACTGTTATAGTTTCTCTGATGTTTGATTTTGATAAAATTTCAATACTTTCATCTAGTAAGAATTAAACATTGAGGGTTCCTATGACTGCTTACTTGCCCAAGGCTTCTGTTTAATTAAATATACTGAACTATCCTGTAGTACTCATGCTGACACTCAAAGCTAAAGAAACAGAACAGAATAGCTGGTGGCAAAGACCATCAATTAATTTTCCAAATAAAATGAAAAATTACAAATTAAATAGTACACAAATGATGCCATTTTCTCTAACTAAAGCTTTTATACAAGTTTCAAAATTTTAACTTTTGAAATACTTGCTTTTGGTTGTGAGCCTAGCCTTTAATGGCTGAGCCATCTCTCCAAAAATTTTTGTACAGTTTTAAATTATAAAATTATAGGCTTTTGAACAGAACTTAATAAATAATTGGATAGTAGTAATGAGCATAAAAGGAAATTATAGTAATTTTATACTAAAAATTTATAAATTCAATATAAAAGGTAAAATAGATTTTTTGCTTGTTTATTTAGATTTATTTCTTTTAAGTGTAGGGGTGTTTTGCCAGCATCTGTATATATGTATCACATTCATGCAATATCTGTGGAGTCCAGAAGAAATTGTTGGGCCCTCTAGAGCTAGAGATATAATGTTTGTGGGATACCATGAGTTGCTGGGATACAAGCCTGGGTCCTTATGGAAGAACAAGCAGTGTTTTTAACTGCTGGGCCATATTGTTAGCTCAACTTTGTTGTTTCTTACCATTCCCATTTGTGATATAATAATCTATTTTAATGTGAGTTAAAATGACTGGTACTATCTATTTCGAACTTCTGTCTGATGTGTGGTACTATCTAACATCACTGTTAGCAGCCACTAGGTGTTACTCACCTGCTCCAATCACCTAAACTACCTGTCAGTAATTTTACTTTATCCTTCATAGGCATGAATACGTAACACCAGGGGCTATGGGATTATGCACACTGTAGATATTTGTCATCGTAAATATTAGTTAATAAAACACTGACTGGTCAGAAGCAAGGTAGACAGGAAGTACAGGCAGGGTGATCAGACAAGAATAATTCTGGGATGAGGAAGGGCAGAGCAGATGCTGGCGAGGTACAGAGTAAGTAAGATGAGAATGCTGCACTGAGAAAAAGGCACCAGGCCATGTGGCTAAACATCAATAAAAATCATGGGTTAGTTTAAGAGTTAAAGTTAGAAAATAATAAGCCTGAGCTATAGGCCAAACAGTTTATAATTAATATAAGCCTTTGTGTAATTATTTGGGACCAAAAGGCTGCAGGATTGGCCAAGTGAGACAGAGAAACTTCTGACTACAACCAGCTTCCCCCCACCCCCAATAAGTTTTGTCTCTCGAAATTCAAATGTGTGTCAACTTATTCCTACACTTGGTCAGTGATGTGTTTCTTTTTTAAACACAAAAGATAAACCTCTGAATCATGACATTTTGCAATTCCCATGTCAAAAATACTGACTTCAACTAACACAGTGAAGTCTCTGAAAGTAATGTTTCCATTTCTCAAACAGTCCTTTTTTTTTTTTTTTTTTCATGGAAAATTCCTATGTCTAAAATCTTCCCTGCTACATGTAAACGTTTCCATCCTAACTCATCAATTTCTTCACTCTGGGAAGATTTTCTACCAGCATTTGCTGGTATCACTCTGTGTAGAATTTTTAAAATACATGACAGTTCTCCCACCCTTATAGCCTTAAGAGTACTTAGCTGCATCAAGATGAAGTTTAACACCTCTTTCTCAGCCACCAGCTATCATAGAGGACAATGAAAGCAAACTCTGTGCTTTTTATGAGGAGTAGATGATCACAGAAGTAGCTGCTGATGTTCTGGGTGAAGAGTGGAAGGATTATGTTGCATATAAATCTGAAGTGAGAACAACAAGGTTGCTGTTGTAAAAGAGTAGGGTAATGCTCTTTTACATTGCAAAGATTTGTCATTCAAATTGGTTTAAGAAAACATTGATTGGCCAGTAGATAGGCAGGAAGTGTAGGCAGGAGAATTCTGGGAAGAGGTAAGAATACAGCCAGATACAGAGGAAGCAAGATGAGAACACTGAGCTGAGAAAAGGTACCAAGCCATGTGGATAAACATAGGTAAGAATTATGGGTTAATTTAAGCATAAGAACTAGTTAGCAATAAGCTTGAGCTACTGACCAAGCATTTATAAGTAATAGTAAGCCTCTGAGTCAATTATTTGGGAAGCAGTTGCTGAGTATTTGGGAGTTGTTTGTGGTACAGAAACTTCTCAAAACACAAGGTCTTGACATGAAGCAACACGTCTTGACCAATGGCAGAGTGTGTCCACTGTTGAGTAAGAGGCATTCTTGTTACAGACCAAGGAGAGCTGGAGAAAGAAAGAGCAAATCTGCTTGGGTATTCAATGGGTGAATGTCAATCTGAGTGTTCTTAATTTAGTTGTTGTAAATAAGGAGAGAAGGCTGACAAATAGTATTGTGCCTCAGTGGTTGGGATTCCAAAGAACTCACTGAAACAGCATACTTTTCAATCTTTCTAAGAAGATGATATCTACCAATATGTTGTTAGAAAACCCTTGGGCCAAAAAGATGAAAAGCCCAGGACCAAAGCACCTGAAGATTCAGTGTCTTGTTCCTTCATATCTCCTGCTGCACAAATGTCAAAAACATTTCTTTGAAGAAAAACAATGCATCAAGAACAAAATATGATACCCTCTAACATATTGGCACAGGTGACCACTTCCTAAATATAACACCAATAGCACAGACACTAAAAACAACAATCAATAAGTGGGACTTCCTGAAACTAAAAAGCTTCTGTAAAGCCAAAGACACAGTCAATAAGACAAAATGACAGCCTACTTAATAGGAAAAGATTTTCACCAGTCCTACAAGTGACAGAGGACTGATCTCTAAAATATATAAAGAATTTAAGAAACTAGAGCCCAAACCCTTAAATAACCCAATTAAAGAATAGGGTTCAGAATTAAAAAGGGAATTCTCAGCAGAAGAATTATAAATGGCTGAAAGGCACTTAAAAAAAGTGCCCAACATCTTTAGCCATCAGAGATGCAAATGAAAACAACTTTGAGATACCACCTTACACATGTCAGAATGGCTAAGTTTAAAGACACAAATGATAGCCTATGCTGGGGAGGTTGCAGAGCAAGGGGAACACTCCTCCATTGTTGGTGGGAGTGTTAGCTTGTTCAGCCACTCTGGAGTACAGTATGGCGGTTTCTCAGAAAACTGGGACTCAGCCTACCCAAGGACTCAGCAATACCACTGTTGGGCATATACCCTAAAGACACACATTCACTCCCCCAAAGCATTAGCTCAACTATGTTCATAGCAGCATTATTCATAATAGCAAGAACCTGGAAACAACCTAGATGCCCCTCAACTGAAGAATGGATTAACAAACTGTGGTACATCTACACAATGGAGTACCACTCAGCAGTAAGAAAAAATGATACTCTAAAATTTACAGGCAAGTGGGTGGATTTGGAGAATATCCTCCTGATCGAGGTATCTCAAACCCCAAAAGATAAACAAAGGACATACTCACTCATTAGGGAACTTTAAATAAAAAGCAAAGCATATCCAAGCTGCAAAGCACAAGTACTGAACAGCTTGGGATCTGAAGTATCTTGAACTCACACCTTGGAGCCCATTTCCTCTAGAGGAACACCTGACCCAATCTTGATGTTAGGGTGAGGAAATAGGACTTGCCTGGAGTGGATGCTGAACTAAGCCACCTTGGGACCTTGGGATCTCCTGCCTTTGCTGGGGAGGAGATAAGGAGATGGGGAGAAGAGAGAGCGACTTGGAGGGGTGGGAGGGGGAAGGGAGTTTGAATAAGAGGATACATGAATTAAAAAATGAGACTTTATTCAAAAATAAATTAAAAAATTAAAAAAAAATTAAAAAAGAAAAAAATAGAGATTTCAGAATCTGCTAATCTTTTATTCAATAGAATAAAGTAAGCCAAAGAAAACTGCCAGAATAGATTGACAAGAGGTATAGGTTGAATCCCTAAAGCTTCTAATTCTAAGCCTGAAAGTCTGGATCTAGTGAGAAAATAAAACCAAAAAGGATAAGAGCAACAAATGGGGGCTGAAGAGATAGCTCACTGATTAAGGGCATTTGTTCTTGCAGAGGATTTGGGTTCAATTCCCAGCACAAATGGCAGTTAACAATCATCTGTAACTTCAGTTTCAGAGGATCTAACACCTTGTTCTGACCTCCTAGGGTACTAGCACATATGATGTGCACATTCATAAATCATGCTTGCAAGACACTCACACACATAAAATAAATACATCTTCAAAAACAAATGTAGAAGAGTACTAAAGATATGATATGACTTTGAGCATACTGTGACCTAGCAAGAGAGTTTAGGTGGAGGTAAGTATGATCATAGCACATTACATACACAAATGATATTGTTTGCTTTTAACGAAAAGAAATAGTTTACAGGGTCTTGAAAATGATGATATAAAAAGATGATTACAGGCTCTGAAGCTGCTAATGTGTTTCTGGTTCTGTTCATGTCCCTCTGATTTAACATGGACTAGGATGGAAATAGCAGCATCTGGAGGCTTCAGCTGCCACAGTCTCAGCCACTCTTTCTTGCTGCTACACCGACTCCCACCAGGATGAGCTGAATCCTCCATGATGTGAGCCAGAATATACCTTCATCTCTCTTATACTGTATGGGAAGTTGTTTCTGTTTCCTTTGGCACGTATGGGTATTTTGTTTGCAAGTATATTTGCATACCATGGATGTGCCTTGTGCCTATGGAGGTCAAGAAAAGCCTGTCAGATCCCCTGGCACTGGAGTTACAGATGGCTGTGAACAACCATTCAGAGAAAATAGAACTTCTAAATGGCTGAGCCATTTCCCTAACCCTGTTTTAGGCATGTCTGTTGTAGTACTGAGAAAATAATATCATATATGATTTAATGTTACATTTTAACATTGAATTAAATCTGTAGTTATTGATAGATGAATGCCCTATTAGTGATCTAGAAAGATTAAAATAATCCTTTAATAGATTTCTGTTCCTTCTTTGAAGCTTTTGGAAAGTGAATTATCAAGTATTTATTTAAATTTAATAAATCATCCTTTTCACATGACTCTATAAGTCATAAGTCAACCTCTATAATTTTATATACTTTGAATGTACATAGTTTTAAAATGTTGTTAATATATGTTTGAATAGCTCACTCAGGTGATCATTTCTTTCTTTGTGCTGCAGAGACAGGCTAGCATATGTTTCAGCACTGATGTTATCCACTTTCAAGTTGTTATAAAGTATTACCTTACCAGGTCCACCCTTAGACACTAACAAAGTTTATGATTTCTTTCATCACACTGCATAATCTCCTCTCTTCATCTATGCCTGTCTTGAGGATTCAGTGACCAATAGCTGACACATCTTCAGATCTTATTCTCCAGATCAAACATCTTTCTTTTTGCAATTCAAAAACATTCAAACTAAACTACTCACTTCATACCTTCATATGACTATCCTACTTATATTTCAAAGGACAGGTACAAACTCAGTATGTCTTCCCTGGTTCCACTGTCATTACATTACTATTTCTCAGTTCTGCTTATCTCAGAGAATGATACTATCCTCTATCCAGCTAAGACATCATTTTTCTTGTTTGTTATGTTCTTTCTGAGTGGTCTCTCCTTTTTTTTTCCTTAGTGGCACCTTTCACATGTAGCATTCTTCATAACAAAAAGATTTTCTCAAGATTTTCCAAGCACTAGCCTTTAAGGCACTGCAGAAATGGTCAGTGCACATCTTTTAATTTCTAGCATGCCTGAAGGCAGCATACAAAAGAAGGCTTTATTTGAGCTTACAGATCCACAAGGGGAAGTCATAGTGTTGAGAGAGACATAGTAGCAGGCAGCTGGAGCGGGAAGCTGAGAGATCTTACCTCTACTCAAACAATGAAGTGGAGATAGTGAACAACTTTTCAATGCCACCTCTAAGTGACACTCTTCCTTCAGCAAGGAATTTAGTTCCCCTAAGTTCCATCACCTTCCCTAAGAGCAACCCCAACTAGGGAGCACACACTGAAATAAATGAGTCAATGGGACACATTCCTCATTTATATCACCACATTGTCCCTTTCCAAAATTTAGACAGTACAACTCTAAGGGAGGTGCCAAAATTAAGCATTTATCAAGTGAACATGGTCAAATTTGATACAGATTATATACTGTAATCAGTTTTCCCTTTGCTACACCAACAATAAGCTTTGGATGGCTAATCCAGGATAAGTGACGACTTTCAAATACGGGAGCTCAATGCTTGACTGCCTTGTCATTATTCTCATTATTGATGCCTTTTTCTTTCCAATTACATGCTTGAAGTACAAGACACTGAAGTGCAATTCTTTTTCCTTAATAGCATAGTGCCTTCAAACTGGGTTTCTTAGAGTTCCTTAAAATTCATATAGAAGGGGATTGAAACAGTTAATAATTTGCGAGAAAAACTCAAGTCTATTAAGTATAATTCTACATTGAAAAAGTGAGACCGAAAATTTTCAACAATTAATTTTATATTTATGTTTTTTGGCTACTTTGCTTATTTCTATTTTTTCCCTAATATCTTCATGGATCCATGCAATGAAATCAAAATATTGAGAACTATGGGCAAGACCTAAAAGTAGCTAATTTCTCCAAAGTAAAATTAGGTGGCACCAGATCTTGGGCCAGGGAGGACAGCATGATATAAATAGGGAAACATTTGGTCCGGAGGACAAATACTAAGTAGTTTTCTGTCTAAATTCTTTCTACCAGTAAATAAACCCCAAGATTCTACAGGGACATTCATGTGGTAGATGTACATTGGAGGGGACAGAGGGACAGTAATACAATCCTCATCCTCTAGACCTCCAAATAACCAACCTGACTATGAAATACTCCAAGTCACCAAGAGCAGAAACATTCATAATAGTTGTACTAGAACCTGAAATACTGTAGGACAGTGATTCTCAATCTTCCTAATGCTGTAACACTATAATAGTTTCTCTTGCTGTGGTGACTCCCAACTATAAAACTAGTCTTTTAATACTTCATAAATGTAATTATGTTATAGTTCATAATGCAAATATCTGTCTGATATGTGATCCTTTGGGTGATTGTGACTCACAGCTTGAGAACCATTGCTGTAGTAGTTTCTAAACTGAGTCTAATAGTCATGAAATTGAAAATATTTGTGATAAGTGAGATTGGATATTTATATATCTGGGCATCTCATTAGTTTGTTGACATTTGATCAAACACTTTTTTAAAAATGTCTTTTGGAGGAATTATCTCTCAGACTTGTATTATCAACTTTCACAAATACCCAGCAGTATAAATTAGTTCTAATAACAGCTTTGAGAGAATTTAATAAGGCACACAAGAAAACCTGTAATTTGCACAGGCTAATTTACACATATGTATAGCTGATAAGTGGAATTTGAAGATGTGTACCACACAGAAAAAAAAATGGGAAAAGCCATTTGTATACTGCCAATGAGCAATTCTAAACAGATTTTCATGTTTTCATCTCAAAATAAGCTTACAATACCAAAATTATTTTTTATGAGCTTTCTTGGTAGAAATAGTGCTTCATTTCCACATGTTTCTATAATTTATATGTGTCTATCACATTAACTTTTAGAATTTAAATTGTCATTAAATACAGTCAATGATTTTGTGGCTATGGAATAGAGAGCAGTGAGCCACATTTGGCCAAGTGCTTGGATTTTGTCTTAAGGTATTTTTCTTCTGAGCTCTTCAATGCATGTCTTTTCCTTGACGTAACTGCTGAATTCCTAGAGTGTATTATGGAATTCCAATAAGCACTTGTCTGTACTTGGCTTGAATTTGGATAACATTCTAGATTACAAAGCTAAAGAGCATCACTCTTAATCTTCTAACTTGTGTTACAATTCCATTTAAAAACTTGTACAGCAAATAATTTTCACCAAATGGGATTTGTATATCTTCCTGAATATAGCATTTTTCTCCCTTAGGATTATTTAGATTTGAAAAAGATATTAGTATAAATCTCTTTTTAAGTGTAGTCCCAAATTTATATGAGAAAATACTGTTTAGAAGAATAATAATCAATTCTCCTGCTTCTTTTTACCAATAGAATTTGTTGATTAATTCTTTCACAGGGGCCTTCCTCCTGCTCTCTGGGCAATTAGATAGAAGCACTCATTACATGTTACTGATCCAGTGGTTAGTGTCTCACACTGGAGGGGATGTGGAATGGGGTAGTTTTAGAGAATCCATGGCTGAAAGAGGAGAATGTAGAGGAAAACTGAGCAAACAAACAGAGAGTGCTGGTCTGGGAGAAGAAAGTAATTTTGGATGCAGCTTTAGTCCCTTCTCATTCAATCTGGGCTGGAAGCAGGTGTACAGAGAGATTCCTAGGTGATGTCTCAGAACTCTGCCTTAATAGTGAGCTGCAGAGAGAACCTGTCAACAGAGCAGAAACCCTGAGGT
Organism: Sigmodon hispidus; assembly: GCA_004025045.1. Lineage (NCBI taxonomy): Eukaryota > Metazoa > Chordata > Mammalia > Rodentia > Cricetidae > Sigmodon > Sigmodon hispidus. Next base: position 24,730 of record PVIH01007927.1, read on the forward strand.
TTGTTCTATGGTCCTTCAGTGAGGCTTGAAGTTGCTACTGTTGTTAGTGAATATATTCTAAGTCCCAAACAGTCTAGGACATTGTAAGTATTATTTCATCCTCCTCACAATCCTATGTCCTATGTAATTATTTGTATTTTTATAAAAGGTATATAGAGACTTGGAAATTAACATGCCCAAGATATACTATAAGGAGTAAGTGCCTAAACTTGGATGGCACTAGCTAGACATGCCTATCACAGAGGAGACACTATTAACACACACTCCACTCCCATTTCAGATTGGTCTATTCAACAGCCAGCCTTGTTTAACAAGACTAATGTTCAGGACTAATCTCTCAATCCAATAACTCCATACAATCTATCACCTGTTCCCAAACTGAACAGTGAAATGTTGGACAACTTGTGCCCATGAACTGAGTAGAATTTAGATGAAGTCAGGTGGAGATCTCTCACTATGATGATGGCAGTGGTGGCACACATGACACTTGGCTAGTAAAACAGTAAAATAGCCTGGACATCTCTAATTCTTGTGCCTTCAAGGAGACTTAGGTGCTGTCTCTCACCCTGGATGTAGGTATTGCTCATCAAATGAGGTCACCCTCAGGACAGGCATGTACTAGCTCCCTTGAAGGTGGTAGTGGTGAATAGAATCAAGAATTAAGAAGGGGACATGAGTGTGTGAGTTTTCAGACTTCTGGAAAGTCTTTGCTCTGTAGCTGTGGTAATTCTGTGATCCTGGAAACTGTTTACCATTCTTTCCTCTTTTGTCATATTTAACAATGGCACCTCAAACAGTTTGTGCAATGCTTGAAGAGAGACTACATATTAAAAATCACTAATAGCAAGACCATCATGGTTAAGGCTGGGTTTTAATAAATGAACTCATGGAATTTTTATGAGTCTTAAAACCATTATCTGTGAGCCAAAATCAGTGACAAGGATCAGGGAGGAGAAACAGTGGTGAGGGTCCACACTGGCTACAACTACTGCCTCCTGCTTTGTTTTAATTTCCTCAGATATTTTTATATTAAGTATTTTAAATGTAATGAGTATACAATGTGCACTGAAAATGAATGACTGCTTTTCACCTGAAGCAGAGTGAAGGAGTGTTCTCCTATCCCTATAATATTTCTAGAATTTAACTTACATGAACAGGGATGGTATCATCTGCCAGTCTGGTGAAGCCCTTCCCTGCTTCTATAGATAAATATTTACATTCATGTTATATATATATATATATATGTATATATATACATACACACATATATATAATACCTCAAGGTTTCTTTTTATATGCATGACCTTCTAAAACAAAAAGTCAACAGTTGTCATGAAGTAAGAAAGGAATACAACATATTAAATATTTATTAAGCATCTACCATGTGTAAAAGTATGACAAGAAGTGGGAACAAAGATACACGAGTGTGTTTGTCTATAAAGAGCACCTAGCATGAGGAATAGGAAGGGAGCAGGTAAGCATAAAAGAAACATGTAAGAAACTCATCAAAAGGTGTGCCTCACTGAAAGACAATAAGCATTTAAAATCTAGCTGCAAAGCAATCATCTGGCTTTGACCCCTGACATGAAACAGCAGAACCCAGGCTGAAACTTTGAGACAACTACTGAAGCATTCCTGAACACCCCTTCAGAATAAAAAGTAACTCCTCTTTAACCAATGCCTACTTTGCATCTACTTTCTCCTGTTCTCACGGTCTTGTAGGCTTGTTTTATAGATGAGGCATCTAAGCTTCTGAGAGGTTCAATGACCCAGACAATATCACAGCAGGATAACGGTGGAGCTGACATTCAGTCTCTAGCCACAATTCTGTGTCACAGGGACAAGGGCATCTGGCTCAGGCTCAGTGCAGCCTTTTCTCTGTAGCTCTCTTGACCCAGGTTGTCCCTTATGAGGTTGGCTGCTCCTTACTTTTTCTTAGTTACTGTTGGCCTCTTTAGCTATTGGCTGTTGAGATTCTGCTGGGCACAGCTTTTCTCAATGGCCTCAAGACTGTGATTTACCCAATACGTTCAGCAAATGTTGGTTTGGTGCCTTTCCGGTTAATCTTGGTTTGGCTCCTGTTGCTTTGGTTGAGCCTGCAGCCTTCTGTAGATGAGAGCATTCAGCATTCTCTACTGGATCAGAAGCTCTGAGTGTGCTAGGGCAGAGGGAGGATTTATTCTACTCTCTTTAGCAGGAAGAATTGCTTCTTTGTCAGTGCTCAAGTTGCAAACACATGGCTTTTGTGCTGTTCATGATACTTCCCGGATAACACCATTAACTGTTTTCCAGGCAGGAGAAGCACAGGGTCATAGCTACATTATACTTTAACTTCCATTCTATGTGAGCCTCCAACTGTTTTATCAAAGTCTATTGCTCAACCCTGGACATGATGAACACCAGATTCTCTTGAAGTAATATTTGACAAAAGCAATCATGATCTGAATCTGTGACGGAACAAGTCCGTTCCTGTTCCGGAATATTCCTTTACACTGTGTGAAGATATGTCACTGTGAGTGCTTAATAAAAAAGCTAAATAGTCAACAGCTAGGCAGGATTTACAGTGTAGAGAGAACACTTGAAAGAGGAAGGCAGAGTTGCCTGCCAGAAACAGAGGAGACAGGATGTGAAGGAGGAGAGCGAAAAGCCATGAATCACATGGCAACACACAGACGAATAGAAATGGGTCAATTTTAGTTATAAGAGCTAGATAGAAATAAGCCTAAGATATTGGTAAAGCTTTCATAATTAATGATAATATTCTGTATCATTATTGGGGGGCTGATAGTCCCAACAAAAAAATCTACAACAAATGGCATACATGTGGGGTACATATTTCCATGTAAGACATGAGAAAGCTTTAAAAAAAGTTCAAAACACACAAAAAGAGCCAAATTTCCTGGTGACTGTGGCTTCTTGGGTAGGGTCAATGCTAGTGGCATGCAGAGGCAACCAAGGAGGTGAGCCAGCTACTGGCAAGCTGTGAGCTCTGTTGCAGTTTAAGTTTTACTCATGCAGACAGAAAAGGTTACAGATACACAGTGAAGCAGGTCCAGATGGAGAAAACCTGTAAACAGGGTACAGTGTATTTAGCAATGTGTGTTGGCTTAAGAAAAAAAAAGTGTACAAACAGCCCTATACATGAATAAATAGCTTTAAAACAAAATCTTTTTAGAAAAGAGTAATAAAAACCATAAGCCTCATAGAGATGAGAAATACACAGGGCAGGGGGGAGTGTAGAATATTCCTTTACACTGTGTGAAGGTAAGTCACTGTGATTGGCTTAATAAAAGACTAAATGGCCAATAGCTAGGCAGGATTTTCAGGCCAGAGACGATGTTGGGCTGAAGGTAGAATTGCTAGCCAGACACAAAGGTAGAGGATATGTAAGAGGAGAGGTAAAAGTCATGAGTCATGTGCAACATGTGCAATAATAAAAATGGGTTAAATTATGAGTGAGTTGGAAACAAGCCTAAGCTATAAATAAATAGAGCTTTCATAATTAATAATACGTCATTATTGGGGAGACAATGGTCCCAACAAAAATGTCTGGCTATATGTTTTAATTATATGCGCATCGCTTAAAACAATGCCTACATGGCATAGAGTAAGTGTTCTGTTAGAGTTGAGTGAGTGAATGAATTTGAGAAATAAATATGATACACATGACACACACACACAAGACAGGGAGAGGTATAAGTATAATTTCCTTTCCCCTCTGATTGGAGCAGTTTAAGTATCTGTGCTGACTGTAAAAGGTAGAAGATAGTTTAGTTGAGTCTGAATTGAAGGAGTAGTGGGTATGTATGGAAAATAATGAAGGAAGAAGCAGGCAAGATCAGGTTTTTTTGAGGTGTGAATAATATTTCCTATTTAAACTTCCACAGAGTTTAGTAATTACAAAGTATCTAGTCTGGGTCCTTGTGTCTCTTTTGCTTTTTCAGATTCGGATATGCATACAAAGATGCTAAACCTAGGAGTTTAAGAAGAATTATATTATTTATTTTTATAAATACTGAGTGCTCTTTTTATCTGGAGGCTCAGAACAATCTCTCTATTGGGGGAAAAAAGTAAGTTTAGACAAGTCTTTGGGAAGTTAAATGTGATATTTATTTTCCTTAGAAATTTTATTTCTAGGTACAGAGGATATGTAATTAGGACCCATTTATTTTACAAAAGATAGAGATGGTTTCCTGTCTTCTTTGATATTTTTGGTGAGAAAATTAGCTTAGCTTTGCTAACATATTTCCATTCAGACTTACTTTTAAAAGGCCAACATCTTTATTTAGATCTCCAGGATTATTTAAACCTTAAGGATGGAAGGGAAGATAACTTGGCATGCCACGTGGTGAACCCAATATGGTGCCTGGTGAACTAAGAAATAAGAATAAATTTGTGCCTACTCATTTTCTTAAAAGGGCCTGCTACATGGAAGTCTCTTTTCTCTCTTCAGTCTCTCTGCCCCTGTACTTGCCTGGCACCTCTCCTCAATAAACTCTTGTGTGGCCCTGGTAGTGTGTGTGTGAGTGTGTGTGTGTGTGTGTGTGTGTGTGTGTGTGTGTGTGAGAGAGAGAGAGAGAGAGAGAGAGAGAGAGAGAGAGAGAGAGACAGAGAGAGAGACAGAGAGAGAGAGATCTGGTGTGTGAAACCAACAATGACAGAAAATTTAAGTTGTGAAAATTATCCTAGTGTTTCATATCCAAACAACAAAATATTATTTACTTATCAAGAAAAAAGAGGTACTATTACATGGCTTCTCTGGAGTGAGGCAAAATTTGGAACTTGACAATTATGAAAATAGTGTGTTAAGATGATAATGAATCATACACTTTACCTTGCTTAATTTTATGTTGTATTAACTTTTCCTTCAATAAAATCTGTAATGGGTTGGTTACTTTTAGGTTATAACATTTCAAAACTAGATGCTATTTATCTGTGATATTTTGACCAATAGTAAAAAAACCCCAAAAAACAAAAAACAGTCAACTACAGTGAAAAAGGAGAGGAAGCAGTTTTTATTGTCAATGGACAAACTGTGGCGATGGTGAGGCTTTGCTAATAGGAATAGCTCACAAACAACAACTGGTCCTTGCAGTGAACTAGCAGACATACTTGTTCCTGCAATATCCATAGCATGTGACTATGCTGTTTGAGGAACTAAAGACCAGAAAAATCTCCTGTTGCTTATTCTGCAATTGTCAATTGAGTTCTAGTCAGTCATATGCCTGAAGTCTCTTCTAGAGAGACAGACAGCATTGTGATTAACCAAAAAGGAGAATTCTGAGTCTGTCCCAGCCAGGGGCCTGTGCTTAGGGGAACTGAAAAACAACTAAAGGGTGTGGGGGTGCTGGTCAAAATTTAGTGGCAACACCCCATCATCTAAAGAAGACTCATCACAAGTATTTTGTAAAACCATTAGTTTGGGACAATCTAATGAAATGCAAAATTTCCAAAAGTTAAGATGAGTTGGTATTATATTAAAGTCAGTAGAAATGGTATTTAAAAGCAATTACAGGCTGGCCTCGAACTCGTGATCCTCCTGCCTCTGCCTCCTTCAGCAAATCCTACCGGCGTGCGCCACC
>PVIH01007927.1:36825-96146 GCA_004025045.1 Sigmodon hispidus
ATATATTAATATTATTCATTAATTTTTATATTTACTAACATATATGTACATGTATACCATACTAATTATTCATCTATAATTACAGTGGTATTTTAACAAATAAAGAACTATATAAAACAAAAAAGTAATCTAATTAAAATGAGTCAATAAGTAATCTGAATTGATATGTCTCAATCAAATGAATACAAAGCAATAATAAATACATGCAAAATACTCCCAATATATTTAGCCATCAGGAAAATGTAAGCAGAAACTGCAATGAGATATCTCATGATAGTCAGAATGGCTATTATTGTGCTAAAAATAACAATAAATATTAATAAAAATGAGAGAAGAAAGAGTTCTCATACTCAGTAAAAATGCAGGGTATAAGGTCAAAGTAGATATCTACCAGCTAGTGAAGAAAGCAAAAAAAAAAAAATGTGTAAAATGTAAATTTTCAAAAAATATTACTTAGCTCAAAGAAAATTTAAATTTTGTCAATAGTGGAAACATTAATATAACTGTAGGGAACATGCACAGAAATAAGCTTAACACAGAACACAAACTGCTGCCATCTCCTTTATATATATGGAAGCTGCAAACTGGTCACTTGAACGTTGAATTGTAATCATTAGATGTTAGGAAGTGAGCTTAGAGGATATCGATTGAGAGATGTTGGCTACTTTACACCTAAATCTAGTTAGGTAGAACGTGTATCATTTCACGAAGACCTAGAAGAGAGGGGTGCAGAGGTTCCAACCATGAGGGAGTGAGGACGTTAGGCTTGGTGACCTTACATCTATAATCCTAGCAATTGGAAAGCTGTGCCAGAAAGTACTCATATGCCTGGCACACATAGACAGTTCTTACCAAAAGAGATAGAAACAAATGACAAAGATAAGTAGAGGAAGAAATAAAAAATATTACTCATTACTACACACTGTATGAATGTGTTAAAATATCACAGTGTACCAATTAATATGTACAATTAATACTTCTTAAAATTAAAACATAAAATCTCCAAAATATTTGAATAATCAACTAAGATTAAAAGACATTTTGATTTCTCACTGCTAATGTAGATAAATAATTTTCCATTTAAAATTCCAAGAAATATTTAATATAGTTTTATCTTTTCTTCAAAACTAAGAATTCTACAAAGCTTACTAATCTGAAGAATTAAATTCATGAATTCTTCTATGCCTAATTTGTTCAGAGCATTTTCATCCTTATACATAATCATGGTATTAGACTTGCTTGCTGAAATGATGTACAGCATTAGACATGTTGAAAGCATTAATTTACTCTTGCCTTTCCTACCTTCTCACTAGATGTCTAATTTTAGCAAACATTGTAGGTGGCTGGAACACAATGGAAACACAAACTAGGAAGGCAGTTTAGCTGCAGAACTTGCATTCTTGAGAAGGAAGATTGGGGCCAATAGCAATCAAGCAGCATCTTCTGGTATGAAACACTCAAGAAAAAACTATATTGTAGAAAATTAAGCTAGGTTTGGGGTTGCACTTTGCCATGTGCTGAACCCTGAAACACCCCAGCATTTGTAAATCTAACAAGAGAAGGAGCCAGAAAAGAAAAGCAATAGTGTGGTGTCAGGAAAGGCAAAGAAAAAAACCAAGGTTTTAAGTAAGAAATGTCCAACGGTTCCTATTGCTGGAATTGTTTAAATGTAATATACTATATATGGAGTAATATTTATTGAAGGTGTAAAAAATAAGTCACAGATATAAGTTATCTTTACTGTAATTTTAGGAGGGTTGAAACTTGCACACTGGATGTTCAATCTACTCCCAGAGAAATCAGGAACCAAAAGCGAAAAAATGAGTCAGTATTCCTGGGTCTCAATAGATTCTGGCCACGTCCCATTGGGGGTGGATCTTTTGATGCACTAGGATTCACTGAGGCCACTAATGCTTCCTTGGGTAATACCTGCATCCCACAACAGGTTCCAGCAATGCAGTCAGTAAGAATGAAGTAGAAACGCAGTAGTAATAAACACTAACACAATTCTCTGGCAAACACTATTTTGAAGGTGTACATGAATTACTCTGTTTAATCCTGACAGGATTCATGCTTTGGTAGGTATTATTGTTGTCACAATATTATACAAGATGGATTTGTTGAAGAATATATTCATAATCTCCATATTCAGTCCAAATATTGAAGGTGGAGAAAACTGAAGGCTTAATCAGAACTAGTTCAGTAGTCCACTGTGGAACGGAATTATCATGAATAAAAAGAGAAAGCAAGAACCTATAGTTATGTGTGGTAGATCCACATAAAGCTACTATGCCTAAATGTAGATATTAGCTAGATGATTTGTGCTATTAAAATAGCAGTGGTAGATCATTGCCAATGGTCTTTCAGGTCTTTGCTATTGAATTATAAACAGTCTAAGGACACATTTGTATTTTCATTTTCCATTTTAGTTCTCACTCAGAGGTCTAAGTTAATGTTTATATGGACCAGATTGAGAAATGAATGAAAAAGACTTTTCAAATAAGGTTTAGATATTTATGTCAAATTTCAAAAATGCTCAGACATTGTTCATGATATAGAATCACATAAAATGCTAACTTTGTAAATTGTTAAAAATCTCATTTATGGTGACTGGAGAGATGGCTCAGTCAGTTAATTAGTTGTAGCCCAAACATGAGGAGCCATGTTTGGATTCTTGGTACTCGTGTGAAAAATGGGTATGGTCACATACATTTTTAACCCTGGTGTATGGAAGGCAGCTATAGTGGTAGTATGCTCGGTACATATTGCCAGCCATTCTAGTCAAGTGGTGAGCTATGGATGTGTGAGAAACCCCATCTCCAAAGCTTAGGTAGAGAGAATTTGTGTAACACACTCCATGTCAACCTGTGGTCTCCATGCACACCTGTACACAAATATGCACACATATTACACAATGCACACATAAATATTTTAAAATTTTCATTTATGGTATGTAGTAGGAATGTTCTCTGTGTACTGTGAATAAAGAACTGTTTTGGCCTGTGTAGAGCACCATAGAAGTGGGTGGAGAATCAGAGGCAGCCAGGTAGGAAGAAGGGTGGAGTTTGCCAGTCTCGATTCGTCCCCCAAAGAAGAAGCATGTAGGAATTCAGGTGAGCCACGGGCTGCAAGCCACATGGTGGGTAGATTCATGGAAATGGGTTGTTGATTTAAGATGAAGGAGCTAGCTAGTAATGTGCTTAAGACATGGGCCAAACAGTGTTAAAGTATATAAGCGTGTGATTTCATTTCTTTAAGGGGACAAAAGCCACGGGCGCGCAAACCAGGGTCCAAACCGCTGGCGCCAGGTCGCAACCTCCCGGACCCAAAACGGGCTGGGGGGGGGAAACTTTCTACAACAATGGTATGTTGATTCAATCTGCTTAAAATAAGCTTCAAAGCCAAACACCTACTGAGACCGTGTTATTTGCAATAGAAATGAGGGGAGATAAGATTTTTGTTTGTTTGTTTGTTTTGTTTTTTTGTTTCATAGATAATCTCTACCAGTTTAAATGCTAACATTTAAGATAATTAACTAAAATTAATCCAATTACTTCTACAATATTATCCAAAATAACAAGAACTTTGTTACATATATATAGTCCAAAACCAATAATTTGTGACTTCCACTTTGAATAATGGCACCATGACTTGGAAAACAGTGGGTTCTTGGCAAAAAAATTCAAACCATAAGTAAAACAAAAGTCTTTGATATAGTTTATCAGAACTTCAGACAGAAGTTGATAATCTAAAAGTATAAGCCATTAGAGAAAAATATGCTTGTATTTAAAAACCTTTAGTGAGAACAGAAATAAAAACACAAGTAATCTGCTATTGCTAATTGTGGATACAGAGCACTATAGGAAAAGCCTGGGCCATGGGGTGCTTTGAGGATAAGACACACTTGTGAAGTTAAGACACATGCCCCCAATCTGAAGCAACAGCTGAGGTGACAGCCTTGAGCAGCTGTCACTGAAGTGGGAGAAAGTGAGGTCAGCTTATTCTTAGAAAATAGAAGCTTCCAGAGTCAAGTAAATATTTTATCACTACTTGGCTCATCTCACAGCATACTGCCTTGTTCAAAAGAAACCATCCTAAGAGATGTTATTTGGAACATCATTTTATATAGGCTCTTGGCAGTTGCAGTTCTGAAAAATAATATTCTGGTCTATCATTTAATCTTTAAATGAAAAATTTCCCTCTTTAGTGTGACAGACAAGCTCAAATAAAGGTCTTTCATCCAAATTCATATAGTGCACTTATCCTGGTAGGGTCTTTGATATCAAGGGAGTGTAGAATAGAGGTATTAGCCACATACCGGGACCAGCTAATTCTTCAATGATTTGAATGTCATTTAAATTATTTCCTTTGATCAACAATGGCACTAGGCTCCTTTTGTGTCTGAATCTGGGGAATGAGACATCACTTATACACAGACTGGCCAGGGAAAGCTTGTGTGTCCTTGAAAAACTTGCAAAACAGACAGCAGAGAGATTTTGGTGTAGGGGTACTGCCAGGTTACTTTATCTGTGTTCTTGTAAGTGGAGGGAAGCATATTGAGATGGTAAAGTCCATCAGCACTTTGTCTCTCAGTGGATGCCCACAATGTATTCAATATATAGTTTGTGTAGTAAATTAAATCGTGGCAATACAGAAAAAAAGGGATAGAATTTCAATTAATTAAAATTTACTATGAATTAATCATTTTAAAGTTACCCAAATGAATCATTTCCTGATGTATGTCTGTTTTGAATTGATGCCTTTTCAATCTTTTTACTTGATATTCACATGTAAATAATTTTAATAAGAACATAAACTCATTAAGAAAATGTAGATTAATTCAGTAATCATAGTCAAATGAGGTATTTGACATCTAGTATTGTGCTAATTGTGCTATAGAAATATTCAGTTTGTAAAAGAACAATTCTTAGTCCTGATATGCTGATGCACATAACTTAGAACACTCATGTCTATATCTCAAAGTTCCATAAGGGTTTACAATGAGTAAACATTATACCTTTCTCTCTCTCTCTCTCTCTCTCTCTCTCTCTCTATATATATATATATATATATATATATATATATATATATATATATATATATGTGTGTGTGTGTGGTGTGTGTGTACATATATAATACATAATATATATTATATAACACATGATATAATTTATTATATTATATATAGTTTGGAACTTTTAATATTCATACCTCTAATGTCTATATCTTTAAAATTTTTATTTATGTATGTATTTGTGTGCTTTGCCTGTGTGCATGTATGTACATTACATGTGTGCAGTGCCTGTGGAAACCAAAAGAGGGTATCAGATCTCAATGATCTTGGAGCTATGGACAGTTATAAGCCTCCATATGGTTGCTGAGAATCAGACCCGTGTCCTCTGGAAGGGCATCCAGTGCTATTAACCACTGAGTCATTTGTTTAGCTCTTATCATTCATGTCTCCATCAGATGTTTTCATTGGTGGAACTATTAGCCTAGCATAGCATCTTTCTTATATTTTAGGCAGGTCAATGATATTAAAAAGTGCATGACCCAACAAAGCATATTGGAACTGAGTTATTTAACTAAGAAAATGCCATAAAAGTAATTTGTCTAAGTTCACACAACAAACCCATGGCAAGGCTGCAGCTAGAATCCTCCATGGTATGTTTGCTTTTGACTTTTACTAGACTTTCAAATCTATAATAGACTCTCAAAAAGATATCCAAGAAATACTCAAGAACTACAAGATTGATATTTTTCTTCATCAACTTAAAATACTACTATTATATCTTTTTCCTTATTGAAGTAAAGAAAATAGACAATAAAATAAAAGAATCCAATGTTACTTTTGTACCTTTTTAAATTTTATCGGAATGGATCTTTAGATTCTAGTATTGCTGTCATTGGATGATGGGTCAATTTTCCCACCCTGAGCTACAATAATCATGATGCCAGTAAACTCTGCAGAGATTTCTCTTCTTTTTTGCCTTTCCCTCTGACTTGTAAGGCTGCAAACACAAACCTCACTCCAGATGCAGCGAGACACCTTGGCTTGCTGACTATGAGGAGACAGGACTCAGGTAACTTAGAGTATCTAGGGTGCCTCAGTTAAAATTCATAAAATGTTACTTAGTTAAACTCTGTTTCCATTTATGAGTGACATTCCAGTGGTGTTATATTTTAGCAAAACTATGTGAAATATGCATAATGAAGATCACAGATATATTGTTATGAATTTGATATATTATATGAAGAAATGACTCTTCAGGCTTAATTTTGAGGTTCATTAGACAAAGCTCAATGGATCAGTACAGATGTAAAGCCATCTCACCAGCACATTTGAAGGTCTGGGATTTATAGAAACTTTACTTATTCTGACTTTTATTAATCCTAGGAAGCACTATAGACTGTCCTATGATTGGCAAGCACTTGTTACAAGTCATTCAAGGAGGTAGCTTGCTTGATTCTGACTTCTGGCCTTACTCTCCATTTTTAGCCATCATCTAATTTACTTTTGTTATTGGTTGGAAGTGACTGTGGGGAGGAATTTGATAGAGAATTGTAGGGTATATGAGTACAGTACATAGGCACACAAAGCCCTAAGGAACCAAAAATGACACATCTGACTATTCTGGGCATCCGTATGGTAGTGATGCAGGGCAGTGGGACATTAGTGGCAGTATAACCCTCATAATGCTTTAGTGTCTTAAAGACTAGCACAGGTGCCACACTTACAAATTGGAAGCAATAAAACTACAACTTATTTTGTTAGTGTGAAGCCTACAGACAGCCAATCAAGAAAGAACACACTGCAGTAACTGGGATTGCATGGACAATAACAATTAGACTGTCATATCAACCACTGGAGACCATGGTGGAGGAATTGCCATAGGAAGCCTTGACCCTGAATCTACCTCCCTGACTCTAACTTCTCTGCCTTGGTCTGCCCCAACTAGAGAAGAGGAAGGTTGGAGAGTTAACACCATCTGGAGAGTAGTAATTCTTCAGCTGCTGAGCAACTTGCTTTTAGCTTGCCTATCACTTCCTGGTTCTGGTCAATTTATTCTATAATGTCTTTAGGAAAAGAGAGTTAGGTCAGAATAGCAAGAAGGAGAAAAAAGGCTGGAGAATAAACGCAATGTTCCTCTCTAAAAAAAAAACAACTCTGCAACCTAGTTAGCTGAGAAATATATACTTCAACAGAAAGATTTAAAGCTGTAACAGTGAAAAAGATAATTGAATCAAGTGTATGTGTGTGTATGTATGTGAGTGAGTGTGTGTGTGTGTGTATGTGTGTGTGTGTGTGTGTGTGTGTGTGAGAGAGAGAGAGAGAGAAAGAGAGAGAGAGAGAGAGAGAGAGAGAGAGATCAGAATGGAATTACCTAGATACCTTGTCTACTCAGATACACTGGGCATGTACAGCACACATTAATCCTCAGCTCTTTGTTTTCTGATTGACCTGAGTTTTCTTTATGGCAAATTAACCATGGAGAGATGGCATTTGCATAAAGCATTTATTTTTTTCAGAGTCTGTGTCTTATCATATTTTAAGGTACCTTCTACTTCAGAGAAACACCAATAATTTGATGTAAAAGGCTAATCATAATTAACTCAAAGAATTTTGGATAATACCTTAATACAGACATTAGAGGTAAAACTGAAGCTACATAAGAATCCACACAAATTAAAATAACATTGAAAAACAATCATGAAATGTAAAAATGTCTTTATTCTGCTAATCCTACTAGTCTCTCTGGAAAAATAAATAAGCCAGGACTCAGATTTACCTGTTTGTTATTCCAGCCTTACAAAGGCAACTAGGATGGATGGAAGGAAATTACACATGAGATTGTTCTGTATCTTCAGGGCTTTTGTTTTATTTTTCTTTATGTTTATTGGTCATATCTGCTTATCAATGCAGGCACATCCTTTAAAAACTATTTATGTAATATTTTTCAAATGCACAAGAAGTATAAAGCTTTGCATAATAAACACTCATAATAATCTGGATGAGGAAAGTACTAACTCTTTGCCTTGAATGCTCATCCTAGTCTCGTTTTGTCTTTTCCCCTTCTTCTTCTTCTTCTTCTTCTTCTTCTTCTTCTTCTTCTTCTTCTTCTTCTTCTTCTTCTTCTCTCTCTCGCTGAGTCACTTCAAAGTAAACCGCAGATGTTCTGAATGGCTGTTGATTCATCAGTATCTATACATCTATCCAACATGATCCTCCATAACCCTTGTCATGGTGAAATTAGCAAACACAGACTACACTGACTACTAAAACATCTCCAAGTATTTCCAAGTTGCTATCAATTGATTGTTCTGGAACTTCTACTTAATTAAATACAGTTTATTGAATTTGGATATCATGATTTTTCAATCTCTCATAATCTAGAACATTGGTCCCTTTCATAATTAAAAAAATTACATTGCCTTCTGAAGAAAGATATCTTGATAGTTTATTCAGTTATCATTTATCTTTACCTTTATCTTCTGCTACATGTTTATAAAAGACTTGGGAATACTGACTGAATTATGAAAAGCAGATGCCATGAAGCCAATATTATCTAATTTTTTATACAGTACAATTTCATTTTCATAGTTATCAATTTTTATGTATATAAATTAGGTAATATGAATAATGCAACATAATCTTTGATAATACTCTTTATTTTAGTTTTTAATTAAGTCTGGGAGTTCATTTAAAAGCAATTTAAAGAAAAAGACTACAAAATAATGATATACACTATAAATTAAAAAATGAAAAATGAGGAGGATTGAAGGGAAGAATTTGCCATAGAGCTGTCTTAGTATTAACTCATGTTAACATGACTAATGCACAAAACCAACTATATAGATTCATAATTACATTATGAGTACAATATAGGTATAAATTCATTAATTTATGGGAGTAAAATATGAGCATTGATACTTTCATGTATGTGATGAGTAAGTTATATGCCCATATGATTCCATCTATATATTGTTCTGGAAAGATCAGGATGCCATGATCTTGTCATGGTATTATTATCACTATGTGTAGGAGAAAACGGATAGTAGAGAAGACTTTTTACACAGGAGCAGGAAGAAACCTTGATTGTGGTGAAACTAGACAACTATATAGATAGGTTTCTTGAAGTTTCTATGATATGCATTTAAAAACGTAAGTTATAAAATTTAAGTTCCAAAACAATAAGCCAACATATAAACACAGTTAAATATACTTGTACTACTGATTTATGAGTTTCACTGAACACAGAACAGTTAAGTCACCAGAATCTATGTGTCGTACACTCTACTGCACTCGAAATAAAATGAGTAGAAATAGTAGATAAACACATCATCTTCCTGGAGCTTTCATAGTAGGGTTATGAATTAAATCACAGTATAAGTATGAAACTGTGTTTGTGTAGGGAAGGCCATAAATAAGAGACTAGAAAATAAACCCAGCTCCCAGTTAGGACATTAGTAAATTTGGTACAGGGAATCTCAAACTTCCAGCTGTAAAATGATATAATCTGATAGCAAGAAATTGAGCACAAGAACCCTGTGTCCTGAGCTTTTGACCAGGGCTGAACTTTGATCAACTGGTGATGTCTTTATTTGCTCTTGCTCTGCAACTAGAAATTACACAGTGATTCACTAACTTCCCAGAAGAGTCCATAGGTCAATCTTGAATGACCTCCTTTGTGTGATGTCAACTGAATCCCAGGGAACTGCACACAAAGAAACTAACCCTAACTAAAGAAATACTTCTCCAAAATGAAGACAATCCATCATGTGGGAGAATGCCTGTGGTCTTCCAAAGCATTTTAAGCTCTAGGCTTTGCCCATCCCATTGTTTCCTGCTTCCTGATTCCACTGCATTAGCATATTGATGTGTACTAATATGTTACAAAATAAGGACTACAAGAGTCTCCACAGTGATTAAAACTAAATATTTCTTTGGTTGTAAAATAATTATAATTGTACTATCACCTCACAGAATTCATTTTGTAAAGAGACACGGGCTAATTCTTACCCTGAATATTTGGGTTGTTTTAACATCCCTCACTGACCTGTTATTAGCAGTCATAGAATAAAGAAAGGAACAACTGTGATTTTCTTGATCTGTTCCTGCTTTTTGGTATCTGAATAAGAGGAAACACTAGGAACTAAAAATAACTGTGTGTTCTCTTCAAACATATTTCTAACAAACATTTTCTATTTGGCAACATTTTTAGCTCAATCTAATGATAATATTCAAAAGATGTCATCCTATCTTAATGGTCTTGTTGTGGGATGATAGAGATGCCTTGACCCTACTTAGCAGGTGTGTTGTGCTATCAGCAGGATGGAACAAGTGGGTAAAAACACTGGTCCTGCTGAATGCAAATGTTTTTGTGGAATGAAGGGAAGGAGCAGAGTCCATGGGAAGCAGCAGGAGTTATCCATGGAGGGCTTATTTTAGAACAAGAGCAATTGTTTTGAACCTAGTATTTATATACTTATTATTTAATTCGAATACAATATCTTGATATGACTAGGATCTACAGTCAATATAACAACAAAAAGGAAAAGGTTACAGTACTTCCTGATTTTTTTTAAAATTTTTCTTGTGATGTTTCCTTTCCAGTTCTATCTTTACAGTTTCCTAAGCCCTTTATTTTAGTTTCACTTGAGCTGAAAATTGTTCCCTTAAAAGTGAAATTGTTTTGGATTTTCCCACAAATGTTGCCATAGTTTCAATTTTTAAAGCCCTGTAATGAAAAACACATACACATGCAGAGACACACACACAAACACATACACATAGACAAAGGCATACACATACATATACCCACAAACATATTCAGGCACAGATGCCTGGATGTTTTCTGTTACTCATTGTGGTGTTTTATTTACATGACATCCTTTCAAGCAAAAAGAAAATAGTAGCATAGCTATGTCCATATTTGGTGTATTTCCTAGGTCTGTCACATGCTCAAGATAAATTTTAAGTCAATGGGCAAGTATTACAGAATTTAAATGGAAGTCAGGGGTATGAGTCAGTGTCTGAAGATTACAAAGAAGAAAATTAATTACAAACAAACAGATGAGCTATACTTTGGAATACATCATGTCATGTGTTTAATTACAACACTGATCTACAGGTCTCGTTTGACAGGGAAAATGCTTGTTGGTGAATTTCTTCTGAATGTAAAATACAAATCAGTCTTTTGATTTAGTGTTTAGTACCAAGTTCTTCCTCAGGTGTTTTTTGTTTTCATTTACCTTTAAATCATCCTGCTGTGTGAGAAGCATTATGTTCTTGACTGTAGTAATCACTGATTGCTTAGGAGAGCTGTTTCAGCTATTGGACAGTTACTTAAAAGTGTTTCTCATAAAGGAATTCTAAAGCTGTTGTAAAAAAGACCGAACCATACAGGTCAGAGTAAGTGTGGCCAGACTAGACTTGACTCAAAGGTCAGCCACCCACTCTTAGTTCTATGGCATTTTTTGGCCTTTGGTGTTTCAGACTGGTCTACACTTTAAAATGCTTTGAAGTGCATGACTAGGGTTTTGAATGATCTGAAAGGAGAATGTGGAAGAGTTCGTGCATTTCTATTTTACTTGTACTTTTAATCTGTATAGCTACAAAAACCTTTTGGAAATCCAGGGCACCTCCGTTACACATTCCCTGTAGAGACTAAAATAAAATCTATACCCTTCATGATGCATCTGTAAAATTTATTCCCAATTAGAATCAGCCCTCCGTTCTTTATAGGGTGAAATTTTGCCCAGAGAACAGTAAATACTATAAAGTAACTGGCTGGCTGATTGGTTGGGATTAAAGAAAGTTTATTTAGCTATTCAATAATTTAAAAAAATATGGAATTATTGGTAATTTTCTAAGAATAAATATTAGATATTTTTCATAGTCTTTATGTAATGTGATGCAAATATCACACCAAAGCAAATAAGGTGTTACAAAAGAACAAATCACCAACATGGGATTAGTCTCAATGAAATTGCAAGGGTGTATTTTATGTACAATATAAAGTTGAGTTTGGGAGTGAGACAGATTTAGAGAAAATTCTAGTTTCTGATTGCTACTTGACCTTGGGCAAAGAATATATACACTTATTACACACACATACACACACAAGCACGCACCCCTTTAGCCCCAGCCCTAAGAAGTTTCAACCAGGAAGTGATATGTGATAGGGCTGGGCAGAGAAAGGTATATAACACAGGAGGAGCGAGAGGTCACTCCCTTTCAGTCTGAGTATACATGGACACAGGATCTTCCTCTTTTGGTTGAAGGAGTTGGCTATGTGATAAATAGCTGTGGTTTGTTTCCCTATCTTTCTGATATTTTAACTTTTCCCCCAATATGTGGCTTGGAACTTTTATTATAAGGTCAAGTAGAGTTAATGCAACAATGTTGAGGCAGGACAATCCCTGGCAGCTTTGGTGCCATCTAGTCTTGTGGATGCAGTGTGGACCAAAAAAAGACCTTGTATTAAACAAAGTGGAAAGTAAGCAGAGACATGTGAGGTGGCTATCTGCCCTCCATGCATACACTGTTTCATATGTATGTCTGAACTGTAACCATACACACACACACACACACACACACACACACACACACACTTTGGAAACCTGGGAGAAGAAACTTGTGGTGTGGTAAGGGTACATCTCATCAAATCCATTTCCTCCTACTTTATCATTTCTGGGTTCTCGTTTCTGAAAGACACTGAGATCACTGTAGGTCCTATGATTTTGTTGGAAAAGATTTTTTTATAATATATAAAATAAACACTTGAATTTAATTTTAAAAATAAGCATTAATAGTAGAGGGGATGTAAGATCCAGGTGTTCACTACCTTCCAGATTACTCAGCCATTGGGGCAGGTATGCTAAATTTGAGTGTGCATTTTCAAAAGATGATCAGCTGTCTACAAACATCTTAGTCAATGAAGCAGATGGTATAGTTTTCATGTTATAACTCCTTGTTATAACTTAAGACATGAAGCTCTCCAGAACGATAGAATTATTGTCTTCATATCATATGGCCAGGTAGACACCAGCAGAGTAGGGACAGAATCTCTGGGATGCTATAGACTCTGATAGCTTAAAAAGCACAGGCATTTCTTCTCTGAAAACTAGTAGTCAGTATAGAAACTTCTCGATCGCTCTCCCTCCCTCTGCTTCCCTCTTTCTCTCTCTCCCTTCCCCCTCCCTTTCTCTCTCTCTTTCTTTCTTTTCTATTTTTTTATTATTATGAACAAAGAAGTCACACTTTCTATCCTTGTATATCCTTACTCAAGGTCCCTTCCCCCTCCCACCACATCAGGTCATTATCTCCTCTCTATTTTGTTGGAGAAGATTTTTGCTTAGCCTAATGAATTTAACATGTCTAGTAGGTCCTTAAAGACGTTATTTCAAATGACTCTTCCCATTGCATACTTCCTGAAAAAGGAGTCTACGCTGTTCTACTGGTGGGCTGAGAGTAGTTAATAATAAGTATCATTATTTGAATACTGGTGTGTGAATTATACTTACTTATCTTCATGCTTTACTGCCCCTAAAATGTTTTGAGTTAATATAGCACATACCTCATGTCTAATAAACCCTTCCTACTAGAAAGGGTTCATGGATAGAATTCAATAATTTATAGTCAATTAATTTGTCTTATTTTTGCTAAAATTTTCTGAATCAAAGATATTCACAGCTGTAAGATGAAACATCTTTTGGGAAGTATCAATCAAGTGTACAAATGTACATATTTTGCAATGAACAAAAGATGAAAGATATATATCCTAAATGGCGACTCAGAGCAGGATGCATTATACAGTAAGTCATAGGAAGCTCCAATCAAAATGACTTTAATACTAATAAGTATAATTTTCAGATAATAATGTTTTATCTGTGGGTTAGGTTAATTAAATGACTCAGAATAATTAGCATCTTGGTCATTTAACACACCTTTTGGAGGTGTTAGCTTTTGTCCCCATATTTTCATAGAAGTAGCATCCACATTTTCAGGCCACACTGGCTTACATTATCCCACACCAAGATATATGGATCTTCCATATTTCTATTTATCAGCAGAAAATTTTTCTTATAACTTACCCCAGTAGACTAGTCTTCATGCTTCTTTGGCCAGAGTTCATCTGCATGCATAACTTTTCCAAGTCAATCCTGGGTAGAAGAGATGAAACATCTTGTTGGATATAGTGGTTTAAATTCCAAACCACTGGGAGTTGGATAGAGTGTCTTTCTCAGAACATGAACACTTAAGGCAAACATCTCTACAATGCTGAATTGCTGATAACTAGAAAGAAACATCTATTTCCGAAGGTAACCAGCATCTATGCTCTGTGTTAACTGACATTTCTGCTTATGCCTATACTTCTCTACTCAGTTCTGTGCAAATGTCAAACATTTGGTATTTGTGTCTTTACTATTCAATCTCTGTAACTAAAATGTTCTTATAAATTATTTGAATTAATTTTTTTCATTTTCATGATTAGTGACCACAACACTCATCAATTACTAATTCCTTTTTAGAAACCCCTCAGATCAAGTAATGAAGCATTAATTAAATTGATTAAAAAGAGAAAATATGGATACTTCATAGCTGTCACATTTGCAGATAATGTTAATTATTTTTCTTAATATACAAAACCTTCCACCCTGGAGAGGAAAGAATCTTTTTGCTTGATGATGGAAAGGAAATTTTCTGTACAAGGTTTTTGGATTACGGTGTGAATCCTTGCTAGCACGGGATGTCTAATAACAGTATTACAAGTCAGGGAAGAAGATGTGCCTAATAGAGACTGTTTTAGTAGCTATTAAGAGCCATTAGTCTTGACATTAAATATATGTCAGAAGAATAAATGAATTAAAACTACACTAACAAAGTAATTCCAGCCATGTCTAAATGAAATGGTGAGTATCAATGTCATGCTTTAAGGATTTAAATGGCCCTATGTATAATTGAATTAAACAGATAAGTTAAAAGGATATCTTATTTTTTCATAGTGTAAGAGATAGATGCAATGAATCTTTGTGAATATTCTGAGAATGTGAAACAGTAACTGGTGAGGTCAGAAAAGAACTCAAAGAAACTTTCCTAAGTCTTCATATCTGGTCCATCCTAGATCCTTAAATTTTTCTCTTTGTATCTGTTTCCATCTAATCCCACAAAGGTTGCCTTCATCTTCACATTAGATACTGAGACCTAAGACGGCTTCTAGATTTTTCTGTTTCCCATACTCCATATTGTAGCCCAGGTGACATTTTAATGTATGTGTGTAATTCTCAATATTATTGTAGTTATGTCTTAGAAAAATTACCACAGGGCATGAAGAATTAGCAAGTACTTATCCAGTTCTGAGAAGAGAAATGAAAGTATGTACCTGATATCTATTGGTCACAACATTTTTTTTTAATTAATCTATGTAGTAGATTAAGTAACTAATAACCTTGCTTAGAGGAACCTTATTAAATATATAGTTAGTTTATTAATGATGAGATCATGGTTAATAGACTGTAATGCAGATCTGGGTAAAGCTTAGTGTCAGATATATTTTTAGTAATGCATATCATTCCTTATTGCATTCATGAATGTCAGACAGCCTTCCAAGGCTATAAGGGAGGACCATTTGAAAAGCAACATTTAACAAAATTTAAAAACACAAATGTTTGAAAATATGGTGCTGACCAGATCAGGAAATGCTGAAACCTGAGTATTGCAGAAGAAACAAATAGTACCCACCTTCCTGCATATCAGCTGAGTATTCTTCAAGGTAACCACAAAAGTGTCACAAAAGTTGATTGGGGTAGTATGAATAAATATTTTGCAAGTAAGTATAGAATCTTTAAGTACAGAAGAATACAGTGGTCATGGTTAAAATCAATAATGATTTCTATTTTCCTCAGTAAATTGTAGAATTCTAACTTCTTCCCACGTCACCAAGATTCTGTATAATACCTCTCCAATCTAGATGTCTCTTTTGTTTTAGACATTGCCTCTTGTATATGGTGCATTAGCCAAATGGACTTTTAATCTGCTTGTGGACATGTCAGGCTTTCCTTATCTGCAGGTACTCAGGCTTATTTTTATTTTTACAGTTTAGTTTCTGTCTTCTGTGAATCAACTAAAAAAAATCTCACTCTGGAAGGATACACCAGAATATTCTCTTCCTTGACTGTGTCTGAATGTGTTCCACAGACTCTGGTGTCTAAACATTTAATCTGAAGCCAGTGGCATTGTTTTGAGAAGTTGTGAAGACTGTAGGAAGTAGGGCTTTGTAGGAAGAAGTAGATAATTGGAATTTGGGGTACTTAAGAGCTCTAAACTGTCCTCTATTCTGCTCCAGTCTCTTTCTGTGTCATGATCCATCGGGATGTATGCATGCATTCCTTTGCTCCTGCTAACATAACCACAGACCATAATGCTCTCCTTGCCATGATGAGCTGTATGCTCTCAAACCATGATTCCCAGTAAGCCTTTTATTTTTTAAGTTGTTTCATTTTAGTGTTATTATTTATACATTATTTTAATAGTTTTAAATTAAAATAGAATCACATCACTTTCTCCTATCCAAGGACTTCCTGATACACTCCAATGAGCTTCCCTATTTCCCTCCCCCTTCAAGTTGTTAAACCATATTTATCTGATTCCTTTTATAAACACATGTGCATTACAAATATATGTAAATACAATGTGATGAATCCAGTTTTATTGGTTCAAGGGTGAGAACTCTGCATTGGACAACTAATAAGGGGGCTCATCTTTAAAAGAGACTAATTATCTTTCTTTAGATATTTCATTACAGTGACAAAAAAACCTACAGTAAATGATCTCATTCTTTCTCTTTCTTCCCTGCCCCACACTTCCTTCCTACTCTTTATGCAGCAAGAACAGTGGTTTTCCTGCAGTCTAGGAAAAGGATCCTCATTAATACCTGAATGTGATAGCTCTTTGAGTTTGATGTCCCAGCCTTTAAAACTCGAAGAGACAAATATCTGCTGTGTATGCCTCATCATAAAGGCAACAAATAACAAACAAGTCAACTAGTTTCCCCTCAAAGTACCTCTTTATTTCAAAGATGATTTCCTATACAACCAAGCAAAAACAGGGCCCTCTTGGTAACATCTCTCAGAACATTCTTTATTACTAAAACTGATTAATAGGTAGCCAGGAATATTTTTCTAAAACATCTATCATTGTCAGTGGATTTCAAGCTCTGTGCAGGGAGGAACCATTTCCTTTTGATCTATAGTGTGTATTGACTCTTTGCGTCATGCTTGGCAGCTACATCCTCTAACATAATATTTACTATCTAATGGCATAAATGAATGAATAATTTAAAGAATTAATTACTTTTTACAACATAAAATATATATGCAAATTAGACTCAGCATATTGTATTTATATATATTTGCAATTTACACATGTTTCATATGATAGATAATTAATGACTGAAAAAGACAAACAATTCAACAATTCTTTACACAGCCTAAGTGGATTAAGTGGTGACAATCTGCAAAATGCAGTGTGTGTGACACAAATACTCTGGGCATCAGGCTTTTGCCACATATGTATCAGCGTGGACTGGCTCCATATCATAACTATAGTTATATCATAATTTCACCCAAGTTGATAGTTGAGGCTAAAATTTTCTGAGAGAATGTGAAATATTTTACTTGATTTCATCCAAAAGTTTTATAACATTGCATGCAAACTCCATCATGAAACACATTTCTAGATGCTAAATTAGACAATGACAAGAATGCCTAATACAACAATATCACATTGTCATCCCTATATGTTGGAGGCAGCACACATAAGCATGCCAGAAAAGATGAAAGATATCTCTTTTTATAATTACAGAGCCTGTTCAACTGCAAATTACTTCTTTATTTGCTCTCCCCATCAATCAGGGTAATTTTCCCATTTCACTGACAATTCTAGGGGCTGAGGAGAATACTGTACAATGCCCATGCTGGTTTCTGTCCTTATAAATAACTTTTGGATGCACAAGTTTTCTTTTGAAAGCATCTATCGTGACCAGGCACTCTACTGTGTGTTGAATGAATGGGAGACCTGGTCCCTGGCTTCATGTACTTAGTATCTAGTGCCCTGTAGTGTGAGGTGATTATACATGATTATACATAATTACACATAATTATCTAATTACAAATTGTTACATGCACTAGAAAGTAACGTAAAAGTGCTAAGAGGGCATTCAGTGAGGGTGGGACAGGGAAAACCAAATACATTTATGTTTAGAGCTATACTTGTAAGTATTGTTAGAACCATGTTTAATTTAAAACCACAGGAGAGTGTTCATTCTGAATAAGCACACTCAGAAGAGAATAGAAGCATAACAACTTCTCACACATACTCCAGAGAATTGTTGCTAGACATCTACAAGTTGTTATAGTATTCAACATATCTTGTTCTAAAACTCCATGAATGTATACAACAGAGAAAGAAGAAACCAGCCTTTCCATTTCAAAAAAAAAAAACCTATCATGCATCACATTCCCAATTCTACAGAAAATTTTTCATCAAAAACCAGTAATTAGTGTGCATTTTTTAATGTCTTCAAGGAGCCAGGATTGTTAGCAGGTGGTCATGCCACTGGACTTTGAGATTTTCAGATACTGTTAAGTGCTGTACATGTTAAAATATTTTTCATCTGGTCAACATGTTTGGAGTTTAGATTGCCTATGTCATTTATTTTGGGTATACTAGCTATAAAGATCATAGCTGGAAAGGGAACACATATGGCTTCTTAAAGCATAAAGGAGTTTCTGTTAGTAAAATTCAGCAGGGGTGGGGGCTTCACTCTACATCAACTCTGTATTCCAGACTTTGCTGACTCCACAAGGAAAGCTTTATCTCCCCTGAGAGCAGAGTGGGATAAGGGAAGGCAGGGGGACCTGGGGTTGGAATAAAAAATGAAAAAAATTAAATAAAAAATCAACCCTTCAAAAAGTTTTATGCATCAATGCAACTTTAAAAAGTCCAGCACAATATGAATGAAATAATAATAAAACTGCATTTATTGAGTAAACAAATATCTAGGAATACTTCATTATAAAAATAAACAAAATAACAGCATAAGGATACAAAAAAATCTCTGTTATATTCGGATGTCAATTGATACATGGGTAGGATAAAGGTAGGAAGCCATTATTCACTATCATACTAATAACTTAGGCAAAAGTAGTGGGTATAGTCATGAAAAACAGAGTACTAATACTGTATTAAAATATCTCTTACTAAGATTCATAAAAATAAATAGCAGTGGAAATTTAATAACACCCATTTTGAATCAAATCATCTACATTAATGTTGAATAGACATAGAAAATATTCTATAATTAATGTACTAAAAATAAAGACTGAAGCAGAGCATCATTATCTACCAGATTTCATATAAAGGCAGACGAATTAGAATAAGAGCTGATCATCAAATAGGAATGAGAATTTTCTAATTCCTAAAAGAATTATGAGCACCAATCTAGACTATTACACTGAGCAAAAATACCTATAAAACTGAAAAATAAAAAAATACTATAAAAACTTATTAAAAGAGTACATGACCATAAGCTAATTCTACAGACAATGCTGAGAGAAATATTTAGGACTAAAAAGGATAAAAAAAAACCCAACAGGACACAGGGAAAAGCAAACTACAGCAGAATGATCAAAAGAGGTATATGAAATCACTATAATACCAAAAAGGAAAATCACAAGAATAACTACATATCTTTCAATGATGTCTCTGAATATAAATTGTCTCAATTGATCAGGAAAAAGAGACTGACTAGCTGATTGAATTAGCAAACAAGATCCATTCTTTTTGCTACTGTAAAGAAACATACCAAGGAAACTATGAGCAATTATTAGGTATAATAAGGACTAAAGTGAAAGAAAACCTAAAAATATTATTTTTCATTTTATCCAATAGTCTTATAATCATAGAGATGGCATGTAATTTAACATAAACTCCAACTATAATAATTATTCTATAAAGAAAATGTATGTTTCATTAATACATTGCTGTCGTTTACTTGTATATTAGTGTGTTTCATAAGCTAAGATTAGTATCTGTTAAACACATCCTCAAATAATTATTTTGCTTCTAATTGTCCTTCTTCCTGAAGTCATTGGTTGCTTGAAGTTCTTTGTCAAGGGTGGAAACTGATGACATTTTCCCTCTTTTTTTTTCTTTATTTTTAAATATTTTAATACAGCATCAAAACTATGTTATAAGATAATGTGAGTAGAATCATATTATAATATCACTTTCAATATGATAAATTAAATTATGCTTGATATAAAAACCTAGGAAGTCTTGTTTCGAATTGGTACTAGGAAGGTATGCATGATTCTTTATGTTACATCAATCTTGTCAGGAGGAGATAACAAGGTGAGTCTAAATTTCTGATACCATACATCCCAAATAACAAATGATAAAATGATGCAGCTAATCTGAAAGGTATGCTTACAACAACAAAATGTAACTAATATATCCAGTATATGTCAGAATGAAAAGCAAAGCAGTCTCTGTGGAATCAAAATTCTGGCTTGCCCTCTTATTTAAAAGAGGATCATTAAGACACGGAATATTCTTCAAGGAAGTGAAACTTTATATCCATTAAGGAAGATCATCAAATTTAGGAAATAAACAACACAAAAGTTTCAGGAACTTCCTGAAATTCACTTGTTTCAGTAGGTTACTAGCAATAAGGACTGGTAGACTTCTCAGATAAAGCACACATTGGGAAGACCCTTACTACTCTTTGTAATGTGAAGATTTCTTTACATTTACAAATGAATTTCTGGGGAATTAATAATGTTAATTAGACTTTCTTCCTAACTAATGTGGTATGTCTTTCTGTGTTCTGTGAATATAATTTATTATTATTTGTTAATCAAGAAGGTGTTTGGGCCTATAGCAAGGCATCTGAGAGGCAGGAAATTTAAGCAGAGATAAAGACAAAGGATGATGAAGTTAGGAAGAGAAGCAGCAGGTTGCTGCCGAGAAACAAGCGCTAGTGGAACATAAGTAAAGCCATGGAACACGTGGCAATACAATAGTTTAGTAAAAATGGGTTAAGTTATAAAAGCTATTTGGTAATGACCTGATCCATTGGTTAAACAGTTTGTAATTAATGTAAGAATTTGTGTGATTATTTGGGACAAAGTGACTATGAGACAGTGGGTCCAGACCTCTGGGGTAGGCCAGACAAGAAACTTCAGGCTACACATACCTTTGTTTTTCAATATGTGACTTCAATATACCATCATTTCAAGAAATTTTTACTTCTTTTCTTTCAAATGTTTTCTTCCTTTAAACATCTATTTTAGAATTACTTTAAAAATATTTCTCTCTGCCAAACTCTTTGCTATTAATTATGAGGAACAGTTTTATAGCCACTAAATATTTTGATAATCAGTTATAGACAAATTAATTTTAAAATATGTATTTACTAATTTACTTTTTCTCAGTAGACAAATACGTAATTCATGAAGCTTAATATAATTTTATAAGTTTACTTCTTATTTGCAGTACTTACACATTTATTTCATTTTATTTTATGCAACTTCTTAAGTAAATTATAAACTGAATGAGTATAGTGCCAGTTTGCTCAGTTATATTCTATACCTTAAAAATATGGCATTCATATTTCTTTGGATCTGATAGATTATATTGTCAAGAAAAAAAGTTTTTGTTATACTTTGCTAGAAAACTGTTGAGTTTTAACTAACTCAATAAAAATTTATTGAATTGAAAATATTATTTTCTTAGAACAAATCATAATTTTGGAATATACTTAAAGATATTTTGTTATTTTACTCTTAATTACATTTATACATATATGTCTCTGTGTGAGTATATAGATATGACTGTAGGCTACTACAGAGGCCAGAGGTGTCAGATTGCCCTGGAGCTGGACACACAGGTGGTTCCAAGCCACTAAAGTGAGTAAGGGAACAGAATTTCTGGTCCTCTGAAAGAGCAGGATGAACTCTTAATTCACATCCCTAAGAACTTTTATATAGAATAAATGTTCTGAAAAATAAAATACCTAGAAAATAATCATTAGACTTTTTGTAGCATCCTATTAGTCTTTTACCTTGACTTATAAAAGATGAAAACCTGAAAGAAATCAGTAATTACCAATCATGCAATATGGCCTTATATGGCCTTATCACTTGACAGATTCAAGGAAACACTCTCATATGAAAAGAGCAAAGAAATCCTTTAAAGCACTTTTCTTTAGTGAATCATATATATATGTATATATACACATATCATTATATATTATATATTGCATTACATAAAAATCATTATAAGTGTAATATATGTTATATGTGGTCATGTATAATTATATATCATTTATCATGCATCATATCAAATTATATATTACATTTTGTACTGAGTGATTTTATGTGTCACCTTTACTCAAATTAGAGAGTCATCAGAGGAAAGAACCTCAGCTGAGGAAATGCCTCCTTGAGGTATAGCTGTAAGGTAATGGTGTCATGCCTGGGCTTCAGGCACTGTGTTCTATAAGAAATTAGCCTGAACAAGACATGAAAAGCAAGCCAGTAAGCCGATCCTCACCATGATCTCTGAATTAGCTCCTACCTTCCAGATCCTTCTCTGTTTTAGTTCTTGTCCTTTAGTATTTCATTTCTGGTCCAGCCTTTCTAGCCTAGCCTTGAAGTTTGGACCCATTTGCTGCCCAGCTGCTGCTTTGTCCCAAATGATAACAAAAAGCTTATATTAATTTCATGCTGATTTGCCTATAGCTCAGATATATACCTATCTAGCTCTCTCATCTTAACTCATTTTCACTAATCTGTTTAGCTATGTGGCTTGGTACCGCTTATCAGAGCATCATACTGGCTTCTTTCCTCTGCATCTGCTAGCGTTTCTCTCTGACTCTTCATTTTCCTAGAGTTTTCTTACTCTGACAGCCCCACCCACATTTACTGTCTGCCTTCTGGCCAATCAGTATTTTATTAAATCAGTAGGAGGGAAAATACTTACAATGTACCAGAACATAATCCCACAGCACTGTCCTGAGTTACTGTTATCTGCAGCATCTACTAAAGCTGAACAAGGCAGAACCATAGCCAAAGCCACTGCTTTGCAAAGCTTAGCAATTTAAATATTCTCCTGGCCAGAAAAGCATTCCAGAAATACAATAAAACACATTCAGGAGATTTTGGCACCTGGACCATACATCTGGAAAGTCACTCCCTGGGACCAGGGTCAATCCCTAGAGTCTGATCTCAGACTCGCCATAGCAGACAGGATTAGGGTTTGGCTGTGAGGGGTTCCTCCAGCCACACCTAAAAGAGGCGACCTTGCACAGCCAGCCCCGCCTCCAACTGCATTGGCAGAGAAAGACTGAGGGGTTTGAAAGGAAATACATATAAACTACCACCAAAAAAACCAGTTAATATCAATCAGTGATCACTAATATCCCTTAGTATTAATGAACTCAATTCACCTATAAAAAGACACACACTACCACGATAACATACAAAAATAGAAGCCATCCTTCTGCTGTATACAAGAACCACACCTCAACCTTAAAGACAGACACAGGCTCAGAGTAAATGGTCGGGAAAAGATTTTCCCATCAAATGTCCCTAAGAAACAAGCAGGTATATGCCATCATAATATATAACAGAGTAGACTTAAAATTGAAATCCATTAAAAGAGACCAGGATGGATATTACTTATTCATCTCAGGAAAAAATTGGCCAAGATGAGATTTCAATCCTGAATATTTATGCCCCTAATATAGGGTCACCAATCTATGTAAAAGAAACACTGCTAAAGCTCAAATCCCACATCAATTATCACACCGTGATAGTGGGAGACTTCAGTACCCCACTTTTACCCTTGGGTAGGTCAAAAAGACAGAGACTCAACAGAGAAAGAAGGAGCCTAACAGAATTTATGATACAAATGGATTTAATAGATATTTACAGAAGCTTCCAACCAAATGCAATGGAATATACATATTTCTCAGCACCACATGGAACTTTCTCTAAAATTGACCACATAACTGGTCATAAAGCAAATATCAATAGATATAAAAAATGGGAAATGATCCCTTGTAACATATTGGACCACCAGGGCCTAAAGTTTGAGTTCAACAACATCAAAACTCACAGAAAGCCTACCAACTCATGGAAGCTAAACATCACTCAGCTGAACCACCTCTTCATCAAGAAAGAAATTAAGAAAGAAATCAAAATCGTCCTAGTATTTAATGAAAATGAATCCACAAGGTATCCAAACTTGTGAGACACAATGAAAGCAGTCTTAAGAGGAAAATTCATAGCACTAGATGCCTATATGAAAAGCCTAGAGAAATCCCACACTAGAGCACTAACAGCACAGATGAAAGCCTTAGAACAATTAGAAGCAAACTCACCTAGAAAGAGAAGTTTCTTTCTAGGAAGAAAATAGTCAAACTTAGAGTTAAAATAAATACAATTGAAACAAAAGAACAATACAAAGAATCAATGAATCAAAGAGTTGGTTCTTTGAGGAAGTGAACAAGATAGATAAACCCTTATCAAAACTAATCAAAAAGCAGAGAGAGCGTATCCAATCAACAAAATCAGAAATAAAAGGGGGGACATAACAACAGACCCCGAGGAAATCCAGAGAATTATCAGATCATACTTCGAAAATCTATATTCGACAAAAATGGAAAACCTAGAGGAAATGGACAGTGTTTTGGACAGGTATCATTTACCTAAATAAAATGAAGATTATATTAGTTATCTAAGCAGACCTATAACCCTTAAGGAAATTGAAGCTGTCATTAAAAGCTTCCCAAATAAAAAAACCCCAGGTCCAGATGGTTTCAGTACAGAATTCTATCAGACATTCAAAGAAGAATTACTAACATTACTCCTCAAATTATTTTACAAAGTAGAAACTGAAGGAATATTTCCAAATTCCTTTTATGAGGCCACAATTATCATAATATCCAAGACACTCAAAGATACAAAAAAGGAGGAGAATTACAGACCAATTTCCCTCATGAATATTGATGCTAAAATTTTCAACAAAATTTTGGCAAACCATATACAACAATATATAAAAAATATCATGCACCATCACCAAGTAGTCTTTTTCCCAGAAATGCAGGGATGGTTCAACATATGGAAAACTGTAAATGTCATGCATCATACAAACAAACCAAAGAAAAATACCACATTATCTATCATATTCTTAGATGCTGAAAAAGCCTTTGAGAAAATCCAACACTCCTTTATGATAAAAGCCCTGGAGAGATCAGAAATACAGGAAAAATATCTCAGTAGCATAAAGGCGATTTACAAGAAGCTGATAGCTAACATCAAACTTAATGGAGAAAAACTCAAAGCAATCTCACTAAAATCAGGAACTAGACAAGGATGTCCTCTCTCCCCTTACCAATTTAATATAGGTCTTGAAGTCTGAGCTAAAGCAATAAGAGAATGAAAGGAGATTAAGTGTATACAAATTGGAAAAGAAGAAATGAAACTATCTATTTGCAGATGATATGATTGTATACATAAGTGACCCACAAGTTCTACCAGGGAACTTCTACAGCTGATAAACACCTTCAGTAATGTAGCAGGATACCAGATTAACTCAAAGAAATCAGTAGCCCTTCTATACACTAAAGATAAAAAGGCTGAAAAAGAAATAAGGGAAACATCACCCTTTGTAATAGCTGCAAATAGCATTAAATACCTTGGAGTAACTATAACCAAAGAAGTAACAGATCTATTTGACAAAAACTTTAAATCACTGAAGAAAGAAATTGAAGAGGATATCAGAAAATTGAAAGATCTCCCATGTTCCTGGATAGGTAGGATCAACAAAGTGAAAATATCAATCTTACCAAAAGCAACCTACAGATTCAATGCACTTCCCATTAAAATCCCAGCACAATATTTTATGGACATTAAAAGAACAATACTCAACTCATTTGGAATAACAGGAAAGCCAGGATTACCAAAACAATTTTGCTCAACAAAAGAACCTCAGGAGGCATCACTATCCCTGACTTCAAGTTATACTTCAGAGCTACCGTAATAAAAATAGCCTGGTACTGGCATAAAAACAGACTTGTGAATCAATGGAATTGAATTAAGGATCCAGGCATTAACCCAAAAACCTATGGACTCCTGATCTTTGACAAAAAAGCCCAAAATATTCAATAGAAAAGAGATTGTATCTTTAACAGATGGTGTTGTCATAGCTGGTTGATAGTGTGTAGAAAAATGCAAATAGATCCAAGCCTGTCACCTGCGGAAAACTCAAATCAAGTGCATCAAAGTCCTCAACATAAACCCACCTATTCTGTAACTGGGGTAGTAAAGGAAGTGGGATATACTCTCCAATGAATTGGCACAGGCGATCCCTTCCTAAATATAATACCAGTGGCCCAGACACTAAGAACAATAATCAATAAATGGGACCTCCTGAAACTGAGAAGCTTCTGTAAAGCCAAGGACACTGTCAATAGGACAAAATGACAGCCTACAAAATGGGAAAAGATTTTACCAACCCTACAAATAATAGAGGACTGATCTCTAAAATATATAAAGAACTCAAGAAACTAGAGCCCTAACCTTTGTATAACCCAATCAAAAAATGGAGGTCAGAATTAAAAAGGAAATTCTCAGCAGAAGAATTACAAATGGCTGAAAGTCACTTGAGAAAGTATTCAACTTCCTTAGCCATCAGAGATGCAAATTAAAACAATTTGAGATACCACCTGACACCTATCAGATTGGCTAAGATAAAAGATACATTTGATAGTCAATGCTGGAAAGGTTGTAGAGCAAGGGGAACACTCTTCCATTGTTGTTAGGAGTGTCAGCTTGTTCAAACACTCTGGAACGCAGTATGGCAGTTTCTCAGAAACCTGGGAATCAATCTCCCCAAGGATCCAGCAATACTACTTTTGGGTGTATACCCTAATGTTGCACATTCACACTCCAAAGGCATTAGCTCAACTATGTTCATAGCAGCTTTATTTGTAATAGCAAGAACCTGGAAACAACCTAGATGCCCCTCAACTGAAGAATGGATTAACAAACTGTGGTACATCTACACAATGGAGTACTACTCAGCAGTAAGAAAAAATGATATCCTAAAATTTGCAGGCAAATGGGTGGATTTGGAGAATATTCTCCTGAGTGAGGTATCACAAACAAAGAAAGATAAGCAGGCGATGTACTCACTCATTAGTGAAATCAAAAGAAAAAAGCCAATAGCAAAACATATCCAGGCTGCAAACCACAACCACTGAACAGTTTGGGATCTGAAACACCTTGGACTGACACCTTGGAGCCCACTCCCTCTAGATCTACACCTGACTCAGTCTTGATGTTTGGGTGAGGAAACTGGATCTGCCATGAGTGGATGCTGAACTAAGCCATATTGGGACCTTGGGACCTCCTGTCCTTGCTGGGAAGGAGATGGGCCGATGTGGAGAAGAGTGACTGGAGGGGGTGGGAGAAGGAAGGGACCTTGAACAAGGATATAGACAGATAGAAAATGTGACTTTATTCATAATAAACAAAACAAAACAAAACAAAAAAACAGATTCAGATAGATAAAAACCTCTAAGCAGGTTACAATGTGTGAAAAAACATATGTAGGCTTGGAAGAGAAAGAAAAAGGAATATAGACAGTCATGTAAAGAAATAAGTAGTTTAAAAAATAAATATTTAAAGATAGTAAAAGTAATATTTAAAAAAAACACATAAAGATGGAAAATACAGAGTCTGAACACTGTATACTATCATGTTGTCATTGGGAATTTCAACTGCTATGACACATTTGAATGTAAAGGCTGCTAAATTAAAGCAAAATAAAAATTTTACAGTTGACTTTTTTTGGGGTATAAGGATAAGTGGCTTTAGAGAGAGTTTCTTATTTTGTTTTCCTGGAAGGATTAGAACCTGTGCATTGTTTTCAGGCTAATGTGGTTTTTTTGACTAATATCCCTGTAAGGTCTGCAATAAACGCTATGACTCAGATGACCCAAAATCCACATCAGCTTCTAGCCAACTGGTTGAGATGATGCTGCCTCATAGCCAAGACTTAATCACAATTCTAAATTTTCTCAGGATCAACATACAATTGCCAGCTCTGCAAATCAGCAGGAAGTAGTATGAAAACCTCTGCCCAAATTCCCCAAAAGGAAAACAAGTGTTTACAAGTGTTTGTTCTTTCTTAAAGGGGGTTGATTATTAATATAATCTCTTTCTAAAAAAAGGAGGGATATGTAGAAATGCTAAAAAATTAGATTATTGAGTCCATTTTAATAAAAAAATCAACAGTTAATCTTAAAATACTTAACAATGGTATGGATTTTGGTTTATTAATACAAATTTAAGATCCATTTTGCTATACTTTGTATATTTCTACTAGTTTAAGGTATTATGTTTATGCAGCTCATTTAAAATTATAATGTATAATAAGAAATATGAATTAATAGTAATCTATTAATCTTCAAACTTATAAACATTTAAGTTTTCTAGGTAATCAAGATATACTTCAATTAGGTAGGTAATCTTCAAATATTTCAAAGATCTACAGAATATGACATAATATTTTTAAGAACAGAGTTTTCTGGATAATGAGACAAATCTGATCCTGGCAGAACCAATTTCTTGAAACCGGATGGTGGGCATCAAAAAAACTCCAGAAAAACTTTGCTTACAATGTGGAAAAGGCTAGCTATTTGGACAAGAAATTGTTCTTGCCTTTATTGCTTGACAGAATGTTGTAAAAACTAAACATGCAAGAGCCATAGAAAAGTGACGACTGAATTTTACCAAAACAAGGTGAGATGGTTCTTCAGGTTCCTGCTTCACAGAAGAAATTGCCAGATATACTGTAGAACACAAATAAAAATGACTGACGAAATTTTCCAAAATATGAAATGAGACAGTCTTTCAAATTTCCTGCTTCTATAAGAAGTATGCCAGAGATTCTACGTCTGTTGGTTTAAGATGGATGCCCCAATGTAACTGTCCAGGCAGCCAGCTATCTCTGTCATTTCTTGCAAGTTTTAGAAGTTGTTTGCACTTCATGCTTGCTCAAGTAATATCATATCCTTCTGTGTTCTTTGATGGAGTTGAAGACTAGATAGTTAAAATTTTTCTTATTCATAATAAAAAGTAAATTATATATGAAACTCAAATATAGTATAAGTGATAGAATACTTTAATTTTGCCAAATAAACTAGATATTGTATCTGCAATTCTTGTTTGATAATTGTTTTGTTATATGTAATCTTATAATGTTTAAATCTTCCTTTTCGATTAAACAGAAAAAGGAAAGTGCTGTGGGATGGTCTTTCTGTATGCTGTGAATATTTGCTGCTACCAGTGGTTAAAAAATACAAAAAATGCTGTTCTGGACTATGGCAAGACAGTAAACAGCCTGACAAAGAGAAAAAAAGATAATATCAGGAATACTTGGTCCAGCTGCCTTAGAAGCAAGGTGAAAAGTACTGGTAAGCCATCTACCACAGATTCACAAAAATGAGTTTACTTCTAATGCAAGATATCTGGTTGAATCTGTCAAATGAAAAGGCCATATTTCACATATAATAAACACACACATATATACTTAAAATGGAAATATGATGGTAGCTGGCATAGAGGCCATTTGTTTATATTTTTTATCTTTTTAATACAGATTTGTAATTTTAGATACAGAAATGTTTGTAACTGTTTTCTTTGCTTAATGTGCCATAAACAGCCTTGTATATTACATTTTATTATAATTTTCTTAATATTATACTTTATGAACAAACTATGCTTATATTTTTGTTTTCACAAACCCTGTTACAAACAGTTTCTTAGTTTCAAAATTTCAAATATCTATGCAGAATAAAATTATGGGTGAAATGCAGTTCTGAGGTATGGACCTTCTTAACCTTTGTACAGAATGCTAACAAAAACTCTCCTTTACTTCTCTTGGGGAATACAACTCATTGCTTTCATCTCTCTTTAATAACTTTAGTACCTTTTCAGAAAATGCCAGATGACCAATTCTATATTTTTCCACATATAAATAATCCCATACTTTCTATTCCAAGAATTGTGATTGGAGATAGGAAATCTAGCACAGAAGTTTTTAAAGAACATTATTTTCCAAGATTCTCTAGATGGTTACCCTTTATGAAATAGATTTAGAATAAAAT
Organism: Sigmodon hispidus; assembly: GCA_004025045.1. Classification (NCBI taxonomy): domain Eukaryota; kingdom Metazoa; phylum Chordata; class Mammalia; order Rodentia; family Cricetidae; genus Sigmodon; species Sigmodon hispidus. Next base: position 67,068 of record PVIH01007927.1, read on the forward strand.
ACATATAAAACCCACAATTGTTTTTTCTATATAATATGTATAGAAACATTTGTTTTTCTATATAATATGTGATAATTATGATATAGTGACATAACCTAGTAATTTAAATTAACTTTGACATTTTAAGTGAGATTAAATATTTAAACTCAGCCTTTGATATAAGTTAAAAATAGAAGTTTTTACAGAGGGTACAAGTAAAGGTTAGTAATTATTATTAAATAACTATACTTTGCTTCATGAATTGTCATTGTTACTAAAACTAATGTGTTATTCTTTACAGCAAAAGATTTAAAAATTTCTATTGTAAAATTAAAGTATTAGTTGTATGAAATATCTGAGAAATTACAAAATGTATTAAATACTTTTCAAAAGGAAATTGAAAGGTAACAGAATCTGAAAGTAGGATTTTAAGACACAAAGAAATCTTAAATACCTAATCTATGCAAAACAAGTGTAGAGCAGAGATTCCAATATTTTCTTACAAATTATAATAGGATATTCAGAAACCTGATTCATTTTCATTATAGAACTTCATGCTGATTTATCACACAAAAGCATAGCAATTGAGCTATAGTTAGAGTCACGTTTTACCAGTACAAAAAATGAAAATAATAAAAGAAGGCCTAATAACATCTGCTAAAACCATTTGACTCTTGATCTCAGGCAAAAGCTTTTAAAAGGTTAATGTCATATTTACTGCAAGCATCTTACTGCAGAGAGGAAATATTGGATTTTTTTAGGTCAACTATTCATACATTAAGCATCTAGTGATAAAAGCTACAAACTAGATCATTCAAAGAAACTGGAATTTTTTAAACTGGCCTTTGGCAGTTAAAAGATCTGAATACCACTGTGCAATGAAGTAAGTTCATTCTTGTTTACCCACAACAGCCTGCAACCTAAAAAGACCCACTGTTAGTAATTACATATAAAGGCATTTTTGTCAGGTGTCTTCCAGTAATGTTGAGAACTAAATAGACTTATTAACAGACAGCTTATTCTTTTTATCACATTACAAAATCTGTTTCATGTTCTTTTTCATAAAAGAAAAAAAAGGTGCATTTATTTCTTTGCCCCAAAGTCAATTATGAGTATCTATCTTTAAACATTTCTACTTCTGTTTAATAAAATGGAAAGAAAACTTTCATAATACAAGGTCATCCTTAAATTTAAAGGGATGTTTACGGTACACTAACTCAATTTACCACTGCAGTAATACAACAGAAAAGCTCTAAGAAGTGGGAACTAGATGTTTAGTTAGTTGCTCAATTTAGAAGCAGTTTGTCTCAAACCTGGGGTACTGGCTCTCTCTTGCCAATGAGGACTGTCTTGTAGTGCACTGCAGTTACGTAACCCTATTGTCCATTCAGTACTACAAAGATTCTAGTTATCCAGGAAGCAGGGAGATGTGTGGCCTGGTGGTGCACCATAACTCACTTTGTGACTGGCACTCAGCAATATGCCCATTTCTTCTCTGCTTGGGCCCTGTAGGCAGGTTATTTCTTAACTTCAGTGTCTATACACACCATCCAAAGCCCATATATGTGCATTTCTAGAAACCACTTATCTTACCTGGTACTTGAAAAAGTGATTTTTCCTCCCTTCTCAACATTTTTTTAAAGTGAAATTCAATCATAAAACTTCAATGCGGCCAGAAAATGAATTCTATGAAAAAGCTGAACAGCCGCACAAAATTTCCAGAAAGCCAGTAAGACCTATACTTAATAGACATAAAATATTCTACTATAAGGGTCTGAGTTAATTAAAGTTAAACCTGCTTTGAAAAATTATTCCTATGTCTATGATTATGATACATAGATAATAAAATGGGAATCAAATAGCAAATTCACCTATAACAAAAATTAAACATACCACTGGGTCTTCACCAGCTGGCCTTTCTTCCTTTCCCTGTAAATAAACCATGAAGAGAATTTCCAGAAAATGTTTGCCCTATGGTTAGCAGTGATACTGAGTATCTGATAGGTAAGCTTGTGGTTAAGATTGGCTTGAGACTGTGGTTTCCTCTTAGGTCTCATTGGTAGACATAGACAGTTGTTCCTAACTCAGAAATTTTCTCTTTGTTGAATTTTTTCTTAAAAAAATTGTTTATTATTTTAATCTATGTTCATGTGTGCAAGTGTGTACAAGTGTTTATGTTGGCAAATAGTGACAGGTTCCCTGGGAGCTGAGTTACAGACAATTAGAATTTGCCTTATGTGGGTGCTGGGAATTAAACTTAGGTTTTCTGGAAGAGCAGTACATGCTCTCAACCACTGAGCCATCTCTACAGAGGTTTTTGAGACCAGTGTTCATTACATTTCAGGATTGAGTTTGTTAAAGAGACAGGCATTTTAAAATATTCGTAATAGCAAGAACTGTCAAACAACCTAGATGCCCCTCAACTGAAGAATGGATTAACAAACTGTGATACATCTATACAATGGAGTACTAATCAGCAGTAAGAAAAAATGATATCCTAAAATTTGCAGGCAAATGGATGGATTTGGAGAATATCCTCCTGAGTGAGGTATCACAAACCCAGAAAGATAAGCAGGGGATGTACTCACTCATAAGTGGACTTTGAATAAAAAGCAAGTCACACCCAAGCTGCAAACCATAACCACTGAATAGCTTGGGATCCGAAGCACCTTGGACTTGCACCCTAGAGCCCATTCCCACCAGAGGAACACCTGATTCAGTCTTGATATTAGGATGAGAAAAATTGGTCTTTTCTGGAGTGGATGCTGAACTAATCCACCTTGGGAACTTGGAATCTCCTGCCCTTGCTGGGGAGGAGATAAGGAGATAGGGAGAAGAGAGTGACTGAGAGGGGCAGGATGGGTAAGGGAGTTTGAACAAGGAGATACACGGATAAAAAAGAGACTTTATTCAAAAATAAATAAATAAAAATGATACCCATTTTGTGGTGTGAATCTGATTTCCTACATCTAAGGTCACTGAAGAAAATCTTACAGCTAAGGAGTGCATTAGTGTTCACAGCCTGAGAAATAAAGTGGCAGTATCTGTCCCGAGTGTAATAATTCAGTAGTGAAATTGGTAAATGCACATACTTTTGATTACAAAATGAAAATTCTTTTTCTAGAAGCATAAATTATGAAAGAGAAGTGGTGATAGATTTTTGTACAGAAACAGAACAACCAATCTATGTTTTCCAATATGTTCAGTAAAAGGCTCATTTCAACAAAACACAATTGATTTTAGGAGAACTTAAATATGTCATCATTTGTTCACGACTTCACTTGTAACAAATCACCCAATATTTAATACTTTCCCGACAGATGAAATCCACTCATCTGTAGGAAGCATCATCACACACTTTCTTGAGTCTGACTTTTGCCCCAGTAAAGTTAATGAGAAGACAGCACAGTCTGTTCCTTGGTTCTTTTCAGTACATCTTCATCTTCCTCTCATGATGTTTTTATTAAAAATATTCTCTAAAATATAACCTGTGATTATTTATTGTCATTTGATTATTTGAGAATTTTATTAAAGCTTTTAAATTACTATTTTAATTAAAATATAGTTACATAATTTCACTTCATTCTCTTTCCTTTCTCCAAGTCCTCCCACACTCCTATACTCTGTTCCCAAACTCCTGACCTTCCTCCTTCTCATTTCTAGGAGATAATCAACAGTTATCTATTTGGATTAGGGCCTACTCAGCAAGAGAAAATTCTGCTTGCTACTGGGAACCTAGCCAACTACCTGGGTCTGGTGCGGTCACTGACCCTATTTCTTAAATGTAGTACTTCTGACTTATCCATGATTTAGCATTTGTTTTCATAACTCTTTTGCCCTGTTTATGCTACTTTGTGGCAAATGAGTGGTTTCTTAGCCTTCCAATGCCTTAATTTCACACGGATTTCTCCTGTCTCTTCCTTTTTAGTTTTCTTATAAGTATCCCATCCAGTTAAACTTCAAAGCTGGTATCAAAATATTAACCTCAATTACATAAATCTTAATTTCTTGCTATAAGGAAGCAAAAATTAAAGGAGTGGAGCTAAGTTTATACCACTGGATCTTTCTGGAGTCCATCTTCTTTCCCTTTGATGATTTCCCTGTAAGATTAGTATGCAATACAGTAACAAGGAGCCAGAAAGGAGGTGGGGTTTTGTTAACATCCAGGAAAACTTTATGCCTCCCCCATCCCCTTGAAGACAACAGTTAATTTTGAGGTCTGAGCTTTTCTCTAGACACAAAAAGGGAGCAAGATTTAGACATCGTCCTAAATCACAAAGGCACCAACCTAAGAACAAAGACAATGGTCAGTCTAGGAGAGTAGACAGGCTCAGGACCGGTGAGTCATCGGAGCACTGGGCCATCCATCAGTTCTGTGCTTTATTTTATTGCTTAAATCAATTTAAAAGAGATCTTCTGTCATGATTTGTAGGCAAGAGAATACAAAAAATGTGATTTCCTTTACATTATTTTTGGTTAAAATACTGTAAGTGCTCATATTGTTGAGAATGGTCTATAATTGTAGTTCAGATTTTACATCGCTGTGGTCAGTCTTTCAATACAAATCATTTAAACACAGAAGGAAGTATATTGCCTTTGGTCTCTGTCTATAAACACTTAAGAGGTTGAAAATTATGTAGAGGTCAGACCAATGGTTAGTCTCTGACTATATTTGCAGAAATAGACCAATCAGTAGCCACAGTTTAATACACATAAGCAAGTTTTACATCCTCTTTACGAGAAGGAAAAATGTAGGATGAAATGGTGTTGGCATAGCTGGATGGAAGTGTGTAGAAAAATGCAAACAGATCCGAGCCTGTCACCCTGCACAAAACTCAAATCCAAGTGGATCAAAGACCTTGACATAAACCCAGCCACTTTGAACTTGATAGAAAAGAAAGTGGGAAATACACTTCTACGAATTGGCACAGGTGACCACTTCCTAAATATAATACCAGTGGCACAGACACTACGACCAACAATCAATGAGTGGGATCTCCTCAAGCTAAGAAGCTTCTGTAAAGCCAAGGACACTGTCAATAGAACAAACCGAAAGACTACAGAATGGGAAAAGATTTTCACCAACCCTACAAGTGATAGAGGACTGATCTCTAAGATATATAAAGAGCTCAAGAATCTAGAGCCCCAAACCTTGAATAACCCTATCAAAAAATGGAGTTCAGATCTAAAAAGGGAATTCTCAGCAGAAGAATTACGAATGGCTGAAAGGCACCTGAAAAAGTGCTATTCATCTTTAGCCATCAGAGAAATGCAAATCAAAACAACTTTGAGATACCACCTAACACCTGTTAGATTGGCTAAGATAAAAGGTACAGATGACAGCCTACGTTGGAGAGGATGCGGAACAAGGGGAACACTCCTCCATTGTTTGTGGGAGTGTAAGCTTGGTCAGCCACTTTGGAACACAGTATGGCGGTCTCTCAGAAAATTGAGAATCAGTCTCCCCAAGGACCCAGCAATACCACTACTGGGTGTATATTATAATGATGCACAGTCATACTACAAAGGCATTAGCTCAACTATGTTCATAGCAGCATTATTTGTAATAGCAAGAACCTGGAAACAACCTAGATGTCCCTCAACTGAAGAATGGATTAACAAACTGTGGTACATCTACACAATGGAGTACTACTCAACAGTAAGAAAAAATGATATCCTAAAATTTGCAGGCAAATGAATGGACTTGGAGAATATTCTCCTGAGCGAGATATCACAAACTTAGAGAGATAAGCAGGCAATGTACTCACTCATTAGTGGTCTCTAAACAAACAAACAAGAAAAAAGCCAAGCATGCCCAATCTGCAAACCATAACCACTGAACAGCTTGGGATCAGAAACACCCTGGACTGACTCTTTGGATCCCACTCCACCTAAAGGAACAACTGACTCACTCTTGAGGGAGTGGGGACAAAACTGGATCGGCCAGGAATGGAGACTGAACTTAGCAATATTGGGTCAGTGGGACTATGGGACTGTCTGCTGCCTGCCCAGGGAGGGGGAAGGGACCTGGAATAATGATGTACAGTGATAGAAAGCGTGACTTCTTTCATAATAATAATAATAATAATAATAATAATAATAAAGTATACAGAAAAATGAATTCGTTAGTAAGGTTAAAGAAGTTCAGTCAACCTAAAATGTATTAAAGTGTATTTTTCATCTTTTTGTATTTTTATTTTGTATTTTTCACTTTTAATCTACAGTCATCATATTTGAGAATACACAGCCAAGTTTTTACAGGTGAAGTATGCAATAAGTGAAAAGTGTATATATATATAAAAAAGAAAAATGAAGGATGGTAATGAGCAACAAATACATCCATCAGAATGGCAGATGCTTTGTAAATGATGAACTAGCCTAGGATTCCAAAGAGCTACTATTACTCCCAAGTCAATGAGGGACTTTCACCTGCAATAGGGCACCAAATCATTTAAAGGACACATTGTTAAGACATGAGTCTTTCAGTATACCAGAATTCTAGATTTTTGTTAAATATAGATGTTTTTCTTGAATACTTCTCCTCTTCTCCTCCTCCTCCTTTTTCTTCTTAATTTTAAGCCAAGATTAACTGATACAAATTATTTAAATAAAATTTCCCCTTGACCACTTGAGAAGTGAAGGGGCTCTAGCCAGCCCAGGCCTGGCAAAAATGGCTCTGGCCACATATTCTTTTCCCTCATTCCCTCTGCCTGGATAATACTCATTATAGTACATTTTTAAAGCTACTCATCCAGGCCTATTCCTTTATTTGGTCATTCCCTCCTCTGGAGGCTTACTACCAAGGTCCAGTAATCAAAGTATTGAAGTCCAACAATAAACGCCCCTTTTGGATCACAAAATTAACATACCAAATTAAAATTATAACCTCATCCTAATATGGGGTTTCTGGGTTTTTCTTTCTACCATAATAAACTGGCATTTTCCTATTTGTCTGTCTCTTCCCTATCCAGAGGCATTTCCTGTCCTTCCCTACAAATATCCCTGCGCCTGTCCTTCCTGTGTTCCATTCCACTCCTCTCTCATCCTCTACCTCCTGTCTTTGCCTCTTACCCCCCAGCCTTTGTCCCTCTGGACAAATAAACCTCAATTGGGCTGCAAACTTAGTTTTGAGTGTCTTGAGGCAATTCTTCTCCTTTAAAGGACTAGTATAGTCTTCAAATGTATGGTTTCATAGTTTGCTTTTTGTCACATTTTATTTTTTATATCATTTCAAGTGTTTAAAACCTGAAAATAAGACTAATCATTTGCCTTAATAAATATTTCATTACTATGTGATACTTTTCTTCTCATTGCTTGGTGCCAAAGAGCTTCAAAGTAAAATGCCATTTAATTCAGAATCAGCATAAGACCATCACTTTGGATAGAACTATGCAATACATCTGCTGAGATATCAAATACACAGACACATATTTAAAATTAGCTTAATTAATTAAAAGCTCAAATAATTTCAATTCCAGACCCATAAAATTTTATAATTTATGTCAAATGTATTTGTCTCATCATATATTATGCTATAGCCTAATATATGAACCAAGTTGTTCACAACAGTTATCTTCTATGGGAAGAAAGCTAAAGTCCTGATTCTCATAGCAAAGCTCCATTTCGCTAGTCACCCATTTCCATTTGTATCTTCAATAGATAAAAGCCAGGCTGGTTAATTCATCACTCTTTTGTCTCATATACTAGGTAATCATAATGTTAACAATTTATATATTTTGGTATACCTTATTTAATTTACATGGGCAGTCAGACACATCAGCATGTTGGAAGGCCTTCTTTTCATAATTTTGACTATGGGAACATTGTTACATAAATCGTCTGCACTAAAGGTAGCCACGGGTGAAATGGCCTTTCTTATTAAATGTCACAAGATTTAATGTCACAGTATAATTGGGATGGAAGGATAATTGCACCAGGCTCAACATGCCTTTTTCTGCTAACACATTATTAATCCACAGGAGTGTTAAAATATGTTCAATAAAGGCACTATTCACATGGAAATTGTTGGTACTTGCTAAAAATTACACTATTTCATTGCTCAGCCTTGAAAATTTCACAGCAAGTGTGCTTTTCAAATGAAATTATAGTAGAAGTTCATACTGAAAAAATTTCACATTTGTTCTCAAAATATGTTTTTAAAGGATTGAAAATGTTCTTATGCCTGAGGCACTAATGCATTCTAGTATTGTACCAGTAATGTCACAGTTCATGAAAGTAATGCCAATTCTGATTTTGACTCAGTTTTTCTACAGTTTCTCCCTTACACACACACATACACAAGAGAGAGAGAGAGAGAGAGAGAGAGAGAGAGAGAGAGAGAGAGAGAGGAACAGAGAAAAACACACAGAGAAACACAGAAACGTACACATAATGATAGATGCAAACTTCGTGGGCATGCATGCTGTTTATTAGCAGTAAAGGAAATGAATAACAAAAAGAAAAGAAAGTAATTTTACAGTAGTTTAGAGCATCTGATTTAACACTATCAGTGCTTCAGACTGACCAATAATTAATTAGCTAATATTTAATTATCTCTATACACGTGACCATTCCCAGCCATCCAAGAATTCATACCCACACATTTAATGAAATCATAAACTCCCGGACCTACAATACTGCAACTTCTCCATGTACATAGCTTCATGTGCAATATGCTAATCTACATACTTATACTACAATGTTATACACTTTACAGGAGATGGTGTAACAAGATTCTACACATTTAAAACTCAAATGCATAATTTATTTTTCTAATATTTGAATGCAAGGAGTTCTTCTACCAATAGTGTAAATGCCACATCCATGCTTCCCATTTGTTCTCCAGTTGAGGGACATCTAGGTTGTTTCCAGGTTCTTGCTATTACAAATAATGCTGCTATGAACATAGTTGAGCTAACATTTGTTCTCTCTACAATAGACTACAGTTCTTCAAATACTTGAAGTTTCCTCCAATCTCTTTTACAGGATAAACCAAATCACAGAAGTTAAATAACTTCTTAGTGAGTGAATTAGAAAAATTCTATCAGTTTTTACTTTGTTATGTTTCTCCTAAGATAGTGATATACTTGATGTATTTGGTGGAAATGTAAACTGAAGTGGAATAGATATCCATTGAACCAGCTATTTATATGTAAATATATAAAACCTATCTTTCCTGGGTGCTACTTTCTTAGGCAGCTTTTATAGCTTTTTAAGAACAAAATTAGCAATAGATTACTTGAAGAAATTCCAATTAAAGATTATATGGGAATAATGTTTCATGGGGCTTTAAGGTGTTAGATGTCTATTCAAATTTTTAGTATAATTTGTTTATATATAATTTAGTTATAATAATAGTAATTTTCAATTCAGCTAGGCACCTTCCCTATAGATTTCTTTCAATTAAAAATATTTGATCAGGAGAGAAGTTGACGTGATTGAAATGTTGGAGCCTCTGAACTTTCTCTGTAACTTCATAAATGACAACTCAGCATTCCCAGCTGTGGAGAGATACTAAAAGATGCAAGGCCTTAGGGAAGAAAATTTGTGCATTTAATCATCTGAACATGTTAGGATTGAGGAAAAGTCCACCATTTGGTGGCTGGGAGCCATTCAGAGTTATAGAATATGAACAATAAATGCATATGTCACTGTCATCCCTATGCCACTTTTATGGTTTATCAGGCATATGGGGATAATAAGCAGTTCCTATCAGCTTTTTTAAAAAGCTCTATGATGTAATATCGCTGAGTTTTAAGCGTTAGAGTATAAATATTGATGATGTGATATGTAACTCTATGGGTGTGAGGGTGACATAAGGTACAATGGAGAGAGAGATTGTAGTGTGATGGGCAGTTGTGGTGGATCAAGTTGATTCTCTCTATTTCTCTCAGCAACGGGAGAGTCAACTTCTACTCACCATGAGTCTTGTTTTCTTCTAACACATGCCTTAATTAAAGGAATATGGCAGAAATATTAGCATCATCTAATGTCACTAGACCTGAAGAAATCCACAGCTGTTATGATGGGAATGCTCCTATTTTGATTTCAGCTATCATGCCGCGCGAAATACCCCATTTAAAACTTCTGGAAGATTCAAAAGTCTCCAAGACTGACCTTCTCATGGCCAGGAAACAGTCAATACCTCTCCAGTCATGTGAGGGAATCATATGGATATACATGGCCAGGCAAAGCTCCAGATAACTGAAGTCCCAAACCACACTACATGGAAAGGCAGAACCATTTAGTAGCACATCTACAGACAATTCATAGACACATGAATCATGTCAATGGTTTCATTTTCTGAAGCTATTGAGTTGACATGTTCATTAGAAAGCAGTAGGTAACAAAAGCAAAACTAAACAAATAGAGCAATTGCTGTTCCCTTAGTGATAGGGAAAAGGGAAGAACACTGTTGTTCCCCTTCTCCTTTTAAGTTTTATGTCCTTATATCCTGTACTTAACTAAGTGCCAAACTATTCTGGAAAAAAGTGAGAGGGAAAGATGTAGCATAGCAAGTGTTATCCATTCTTCATAATCTTCGCAGTATTGAGCTATCCTCTTGTCATTCGTGCATCATTGCATAACTATAAGCATCACACAGACAATAGGTCCAATCTCCCTAAAATAATACCCAAGCTGTGTGGATTATGTATCTCTTAAAGGCTTCTCATAATTTCTGCCTCTAAAATATTCCAGATTTCATTACTTCTCCCTCAGGCAGTTTTTCTACCTGTCACTGTGGTCATCATATGCTATTCACCAAACACCATCATTTGCCACAATTTCCTAACATTTATAGGCTTTCTGTATCTTTCAGATGGTATATATTTTAGGCTTCTTCTGCTACCATTTTTTTTCCCCAATGCTTGGCTTTACTGGATACTCCCTTAAATCTATGACATTTTATAGACATTGTTTAGACACTGTTTAGGGGCCTTTCTGTTTCTAAGCTGAATCACTGTTGCTTTGTAACAATAGAAACAGTATTATTTTGATTTTGGGTAGATAACACATCTAACTTTTCTCCAGGGCAAATAAGTGAAGATTACAGTACTGAACAAAATGAAATGGGTTAGGTTATTCTATGCAAATTTCCTCACAGAGAAGATAGGAACAAAATATAAAATTACATATTCAATAACTAATCATCCTCTATGCTCATGATATTTATCTAAGCTTTTGAATATTGTGAAATTTCTTCTTCTGGGTGAGGGGCATGTTCTTTGTCATGTTCAGTGTGTACAATAGATTATTTTAACGAAGGCGGAGTCAAGCAATTATCACAGCACACCTGGCAGCAGCTCTTTAATGTTCCTCACCTCTGGAAGCTCCCTTTTCTCTAAGGATGTTACAATGAATTTAAGAATAGAGTACTAACTATGCATTTTCAACATGGAGAAAATAATTGCTATAACTTAAAATTATTTAATTGCAGCATAAAAATGCTTGGTTCAAGTATTTTTCCCATAAATATAGTAACTATTTTTTATGTACAGTTTTGTTTTAAAAAAATTTTTGTATGTGCTAGCTGAAATCAACTATCAGAATGATAGAGGCTTGTGTACCTCTATACTCCTTTTCTGTCTGCCCCAGCATCTTTTCTACTTCTAATGACTCATTTTTGTGTTTTTAATGCAACTGAAGAGTAATGACACAGAAGCACTGGGATATGTTCTTTGAAAAAGGACACCTAAAATGCTCCTACCCATCACAGTGCTGAACTGATTTCTGTGAAATAAACTTACTGGTTTAAATGCTAATTATGCTAAGGACACCTCTAAAAATTACATCCTAAATTTCAAGTTTCATTTTTTGGAAACTACTCCTGAAAAGACATTGAATACTGGTGGGAAAGTGTAAAATGTTCTGACAATGATTCAGTATTATTCAGTGTTTAATTTGAAACTCATTGTTGTACCACAAGTGTAGCATCATTGTTGGATTAAAATGTTGGATGTTTTTGTTAATATACTTAAAACTGTAACCAGTAAGTAACATCGCAGTATTATTTTTTTATTATATACTATACTTTTTTTCAATAAACTTTAATATTTAAACAAAAAAATCTGATTTTGTAGTTTGATTGAGATAATTCAATTGAGAATAAAAATTTTGAGTTAGTCAACATTGCAATACCTTAGTTCTAAGGAAATTTGAATTTTGGTAGGGTAGGATCTTATACTGTGGCCTAGCCTGACTTGGAACTTTTTATGAAACCCAAATAAGGTTTGAACTTGAACCAGTCTTTTTGCTTGGGTCCCCATACTTTACTGAGTTGTATTCTGTTGATAACAGGTGGAGTAATGGCTACACATGCCTACATGATGCAATCAGTCTTAATTTAATTATAGCAAAATATCCCAAATATCCCTGTGAAGACGTTGTAAAATACAAGGAAAAGGAGACATGTTTCTGAAAGCCAGAATGCCAACATATACAGAGAAATCGTTTTACTGTATAGACTTCAATAAGGATGCCATGCCCACAGTTCTAATTGCTCATCATTATTCTGATATTGATATTTACATGGACAGAGTATAAAGATTTAATGTGTAAAGAAAAGAGGCTTACTGAATAGGTTCCCTTCATTGTTACATTACTGCAGCCATACTGAATTTACAAGGATCTTCTATGCCCTTTATTTTATATAGTTCTCTTAAGAACCTCTTCAAGGAGGCCAGGATTGAAAGGTTTTTTTTCTTTTTAATCTCTCAGCAAACTGAGACTAAGAAATTCCGTGGCTTTCCTAGTATTATTCCCTTAACTATGATACAATCTAAAACATGGTTAATAAAAAGGAGCTGACATTTTTTATCTTCTGACATCTGGGTTTCTCACATTCTTGAGAGGAGAGAAATAACCATCCCCAAAAGAAAGACAAGAAAGTGCACATCTGTTCAATGCTAATGAATAACTGGAATTGCTTATCCTAATAGGAGGTATGCTTCGTTAAACATTTCTTCATTAAAATCTAGAGGCCATATGTACTGAAAATTACAGTTGTGTGTAACTCCTGTTTCTTATCATGAGGACCAAGGAAGGTTTCTAAGCAGAATATGTAAAATAGTGTTAGTTTATTTATTATGTCACTTAGCAAATAATGCTGTGAACCCACTCTTATGATATAGTGCACCACAAATAGAATAAATCTTGTTAAGAAATACAAGAGGTGATGTCTATTGTATTAGAAATGGTTAATATTAGTTGTTGTTTACAACAGTATCATTAAAATAGTCTTCCTTAGTAAAAGTAAGAGTTTGTTTTGATAGTCTCACAATGTATCAAGTTGATCTACAATTCATGATCCTTCTGCCTCAGTCTTCTGAATGTTAGAAGGTATCAACATATAGGGATTTTTTATTTTTAGCTCAAAATTTGTAAAAGGGATTGAAAGATTGGGATGAATAAACAATTGGTAATAAACATCTTTAAACCTACATGGTTGATAGAAATGTTTTCTTTCTGAAACTAGAATGAATATCAGAACTTCCATGATTCACTGGCCTACTTTTTCCTCACTGTGGCCTTATAATAAGACTCTTACTTTTCCTGAAAGCCTTTAAAATATCTTTATGTTTTATTTCCAAGTCTGCAGTTGATTAAAAATAGAACTGTAGGCCTATGTATATACCAACCTTATTCCCTCCATACATTGCCCACAATCAGTTGGATCTTCTGGAACTTTCCATCTGTGTGTCATTGTAGCTTTCTGTCTCTCAACATGCTCCCTTTATTGGGAGCTCATTTAGTTCTGGAAAGTACAAGCTAACGCTCTCAGCTCACTGCTGTTGCTCCAATCTGCCTCCCTTCTTTTACTTAGCTCCTTCACACCCTTCTGGAAATGGGGATGATTTTCACAGTCCCTGGCTGTTTTAGAAAAAGCAACTTTCCAATCAGTAGGAAACTAACTATAAAGAAAAGCAGCAGTCTGTTCTGATGGCAGATGGTCTTCACCAATGCTTTTAAGGCCATGGTTCAAGAATGTGAGTCCTGAATGTGCACACAATCTTTCATCACAATTGAAACTTATAAGTGGTGTTTTTGACTTCTGATATTAAAGACATTTCTTGTTTTGATTTGTGATAAAATTAATTTGAAAATTATCAACTTAATACATAGTGTTAGGGATTTTCTAAAGCATGCTAGTGGTTATTCTTCAATATTTTCATGCTCACTGTCATGTGTTGGAATTAAGTTCTGAACAAACATAAAGGTTTGAAAGAGAAAAAGCATGTTATTAATGTTTAACCCACTTTTTCTGAGGAACAGCTTGGCACATGAGCCTCCCTCTCTTCAGCTGGGCTACAGGAACTAGGTTCAGTGCTTAGCTGTGGATCTCTGTATCTGCTTCTATCATTTGCTGGAAGAAGGTTCTATGATGACAATGAGGGTGGTCAACAATACAATTACAGTGGAAGGCCAGTTTATGCACCCTTTCCTCTATTGCTTGGTCAATTGTGGATTCCTGAGAAGTTCCCTAGCACAAAGTTTCTCCTTAACCCCATAATGGATTCCTCTTTCAAGATATCTCTTTCCTTGCTTTCTCTCTCTGTCCTTCCCCCAACTTGACCATCCCCTTCCCTCATGGTCTCATCCCCCATCTCAACTCTCACCTCCCTGTGCTCCCAGTTTTACCCAGGAGATCTTATCTATTTCCCCTTCCTAGGGCAATCCATGCATGTCTGACTTAGGATCCTCCTTGTTACTTATTTTCTTTGGGGTTGTGGATTGTAGTCTAGTTATCATTTGCTTTATATCTAATATCCACTTATTTGTGAGTACACACTATGTTTGTTTTTCTGGGTCTGGGTTATCTCACTTAGAATTTTTTTTTCTACTTCCATCCATTTGCCTGCAAATTTCAAGATGTCATTGTATTTTATCAATGAGAAATGCTCCACTGTGTAAATGTACTACTTCTATTTTTTTTTAATCTGTTCTTCAGTGTAGGGGCATCTAGGTAGTTTCCAAGTTCTGACTATAAGCTCTACCACAGTAATAAAAATAAAATACCTGGTATTGGCATAAAAACAAACATGTGGAAGAATGGAATCAAATTTAAGACTCTGACAATAATTCACATACCCATGAACACATGATTTTGACAAAGAATATACAAATATATAATAGGAAAAAATAGCATCTACAACAAATAGTGCAAGCATGACTGGACAGTGACATGTTAGAAGAATGCAAATTAATCCGTATCTATTCCCATGCAAAAAACTCAAGTCCAAGTAGATAAAAGACCTCAACATAAATCCAGTTACACTGTACCTGATAGAAGAGAACATGGGAAGTCAGCTTGAATGCATTGTTACAGGAGATCACTTTCTAAAAGTAACAGCAGTAGCATGGACACTGGGAACAACAATTAATAAATAGGACATCCTGAAATTGAGAAGCTTCTGCAAGGCAAAGGACACGGTTAAAAAAAAAAAAAAAAAAAGACAAAATGGCAGACTGAAAATGGGAAAAGATTTTCATCAATCTTACATTTGACAGAAGGCTGATCTCCAAAATATATGAAGAACTCAAGAAACTAGACAGCAAATAATCCATTTTTTTTTTTAAAAAAAATAGGGTACAGATCCAAATAGAGAATTCTCAAGAGAAGTATTTCAAATGGCTGACAAATACTTAAAGAACTGTTCAAAATCCTTAGTCATCATGGAAAGGCAAATCAAGATGACTCAGAGACCATCTTATACTTGTCATAATGGTTAGGACAAAAAACACTGATGACAGCTTATACTGGAGAGGATATAGGATAAAGGGAACATTCCTCCATTACTGATTGAAATAAAAACTTGAGCAGCCACTTTGCATATCAATATGGGGGTTTCTCAGAAAAATTAAAATCAATCTACCACATGATTCAGTAGTACCACTCTTGGGCATATCAAAAGGTAAAATTCATACCTAAAGGACATTTGTTCAACTATGATCATAGCAGTATTATTATTAAGATCCAGAATCTTGATTGGTAACTGATGTATAACTGTCCAGCCCACTGTGGATGGTTCCATCCCTGGGCAGGCAATCCTGGCATGCATAATAAAGGAAGCTGACTGTGATTCCAGGACATAAGCCAGGTAGCAGTGTTCCTCTATGCCTCTTTTTGGTATTTTGTCTTGACTTTCCTTGAAGATGAATTGTAACCTGTAAATGGAAATAAACTATTTTCTTCTCAAGTTGTTTTTGGTCAAAGTGTTTATCATAGCAATAGGAGCAAACAATTGCATTTTCATTATGTTTCTACTTTGTCTTTAACTGGATTTAGGTGAGTTACCTGAGTCTTTGGACCACAGTCCCTTCACCTGTGACAATTCTATTTATTTCATATGGTTATTTTAGGATTAGGGAAATGCATGTAGAACACCAAGATGGTGCTTGAATTTAGAAAGTGATCAATAATGGCATCATAACCTCCACACTAGAAAGATGGTTTATTAGTAATATAGAAGCAAGCAAGAGAGATATTAAAATGAGATTTAGCTGAAGCAAATTACAGAGTAACTGATTTAAGAAATTAAAATAAAGAGTGGCCTTTAATCTACTTATACAGTGGTATTTACTCCTCTAACATCTAAGTCACTATTGAGTCAGTGGACACATATTGGAGACAGGTGGCCATTGTGGCTCACAAGGTACATAGCTGGGGACCTTGGTGATTACTGGTTTTGTTGTTGTTGTTTTTGTTTTTACACAAAACAGAATCCATTGTTTCCATAACTTTGGTTTGTTTTGGCTTTTTAAATGGAGTACTACTCAGCAGTAAGAAAAAAATGATATCCTCAAATTTGCAGGCAAATGGATGAATTTGGAGAATATCCTCCTGAGCGAGGTATCACAATCCCAGAAAGATAAGCAGGGGATATACTCACTCATTAATGGACTTTAAACAAAACAAAACAAAAAACAAAACAAAAACAAAAAAAACAAAAACAAAAACAAAAACAAAAAAACAAAAAAGAAAGCATGTCCAAGTTGCAAACTACAAACACTGAACAGCTTAGGATCTGAATCACCTTGGACAGGCACCTTGGACTCTACTCCCTCCAGAGGAACACCTGACCCAGTCCTGATGTTGGGGTGAGGAAAGTAGATCTGCCAGGAGTGAATGCTAAACTAAGCCACCTTGGGACCTTGGGACCTCCTGCTCTTGCTGGGGAGGAGATAAAGTGATGGGGAGAAGAGAGAGTGACTGGAAGGGGCGGGAGAGGGGAGGAGTTTGAACAAGGGTATACATGGATTAAAAATATGACTTTATTCATAACAAAAAAAGAAAAAAAAACAAGAGAGAAAAAATATGAAGTTGGGAATGTAACGATGTAAAGAAGTGTCTTGGAGGTGTTAGAGTAAAGAAATCTAATATGATAAAATGCTGGATGAAGTTTTCAAAAAATAAATAAAAATATTTTTGAAAACATGAGATATTTCGGGAAATAAAATGCACAGTCTGGAACTGAAGCAAGGAGATATTGTGATCTCCTCTATGATCTAAAAAACCAGTCATGAAAGTAAATGTAATTGACCCCTGAGTTGTCAAAATAACAAAATCTGACAACAAGAATAAAACAGTTGGATATAAAAGTTTATTTTAAGTCAACTGATGAACTTTGTAAATACTATACCAAGTTAAAGAGCTAGCATGGAAAAGCACACATATTCTCTGATTGTGTTTTATGAAATGACCAGCATGTCTATCTAGAGATTGGTACTTGCTTAGAAAAGAAGGGTAATATTGATGAAGGGTAACAAATGAAATAATGCTCTTTTGTGAGATGATAAGAGTTGTTAAAAAAAAACAAAACAAACAAAAAAAACCAGATAGGAACACAAACCTGAGGACAGTATATAAGCCACTGGATTGTGCTTTGAATTAGTTAACCCGAAAGTATATGAACTTATCCTCAGAAGATCAAGAGCAATAGGAGTTCAATACAGAAAAAGGCTTCAAAGCCCTGGAATATTACCATTACCCTAGACTGTTGTTATCTCTGCAAAGAATGATGTCCTTAGTAATAGAGGGTAAAGGCTGATGCCAGGCAGATGCCACTATGATTATTTCTTAAATTTCTGCTTAATATTTTCCACGTTATTTCTCCCTTGATGTCTTTGAAGAATATTTCTCCTCCTAAAATTTTTTGTTATCCTAAATTGCCTTTCGTTTTTTATGACAGAAAAAAACAGTTCATCAAGTAAGACAAAAATAGTTTGGTGATGTGTAATATCAATTGCTTACAAAGACATGCTGTACATGAAAAATACATTTGTATTAAAGAACAGAAATACATGAAGATAAAAGTTTCATTTTTGCTTTAATTTTCCCCCAGAATTCATGATTAACAGTGAACTACTTAATACTCAGGAGCTAACTAACTTTCCTACACAAATAAGCAGTTAGAAATGTGAGAAGAACACATGCGCACAGTTAGTAGTATATCCAAATTATTCAATGTTTTAACAAAAACAATTTTGGCAGTAAGGAGAATATACGATGAAAGGAATCTGAATTTAATTTAATTTATGTTTATCTAATGTTGATTATGTATAAGATACAAAATGAAATGTTTTACCACAAGCTGACACAGAGTTTGGTGACAGACAATATAAATATTTCTCTTGGAGATATTCTTATGACATGTGGGAAGAACAGACCACAAAAATCACTGCATTCTATAATGCATGAATAATGAAAACTTGCTTTTTGACACCTATGCCTTGTGGAGTCTAATCTGTAAGGATGCTGATAACAGAAACCAAAACAAGAAATAGGACATATCTGGTTTGGGATTTGTTATCTTTATAAAGAGGAATCTCATTATGTGTCACTTCCTAGGTTGTTTTATCTTCAATTACTAAGAATTATGCTCCACTTCCTAAAAGTCAGGCAAACCATAAGGAAAAGAAATGAAATACTGTTCCTTCATAATATATTAGTCATGGTAATTACTGAATCACAGAGAACTGCTTTTTCTGTAGCTAACTGTAGTACTAACGTAAGTGCAGACAGAGGTAGTGAGGTTTGAACAGAGACTGAAATCTGTTATCTCATGGTGAGCAGGACACTACCCAAGAAGTTTCAGGCACTTTGAGGAGCCTCTCTTGGCTAGATAGTCTCATCTCTGTAATACTTTTTTAATATATAGAAGTCTATAATTCTGTGATATCACAATGGATTTTTTTGAAAACTAATAAAGACAAGAAAGTACACATCTGTTTTTATCACAAGTTAATTAAGTTCCTATTTATAATTAAATTTTCCTACCAAGAGTGATAAGTATACTGCTTTTAAGTCAATAAAATGGAATAATTGAAGTCATTTCAGGAAGTATTGCAAAGAGACATATTATATATTTAATACACATCTGTATCTAATAAAGAAAGCCTTATAGCAAAGACATTAATACTGACACATCACCTGTGAATGTGATAGAGAAAACTAGTTTACTCTTGTGTTTTGACCATATATTCAAGTCTGTGAAAGAACATTTTCTAAATATCTCTTTTCAGGACCAGGTAAAGATTTTTTTCCATTTCCATTTTATAAGTATTTCTCTTCAGAGACAAAATCTACATTAACAATAATACATGTTATCATGGAGAAAATCATATTCACAAGTATGGGCATATGGATTGCTTGCCTTTTCTAATTAATCAGTAAGGTTATGGATTTTCATTTTGCTTTAATAATGGTATAAGCATAGTTTCAGCTGTGAGTTTAAATCAAAAGAATTTAATAAACATATGAGACTGCTATTCTCTGAGATAGGTTCTAGACACATGCAGACGATTTAAATACCAATGCCTGAGCTCTCCTTGGACTGGATGTTAAATACAGGAATGAATTTTCACTCTTAATTTTCACAGGAGTTCTCAGTAGGCCAACTGATGACTTTTATCTCTCAGTACTATTTACTCTTTATATACCAAGAATTCCAATGATATTTCAGTTTCTTATAATAGCTTTAAAATATCCTGCTATTTGGGGGAGAGGGCAAGTTATTGTTTGTATTCAGAGATGACATCACAGAGATTTCATCTTACATGCTTGGCCCAGGAGCTGAAAGAGTGACCTTAGACAGGTACCTATAAAATTGCTACCTAGATTTGAATTGCATTTTTTCCTTAATTAAAATATATAAACTTTTGATTCAATTTTCCTAATTCCATGCATGATCCAGGCAGCCCTTATGATAGCTAGACAAATGGGAGCTAGCTCAAGAAAGATAAGTGATGGGTAAAATGCAGAAAACCTACCATCTGAAACATCTGCTAGTCACATGGCTTCATCCCAATTTTATCCATTGTGCCCCTGAAAAACAGCTGTGACAATGCTGTATTAGAAAGATGGAATATTATGAAATGCCCTATTAACACGCAATGGTGAATACATTGGCAACCATAGTGAAGCTAGTATGAAACACTGTATACTGAAATCTAGGGATTTGTTCAATTGCTAAGTGTGGCCAATGAATATGCCATAAATTCTCTGTTGCTTTTCTTTTTTCATTTTTAACAGAAAGAATTGTGTGAACTTGAAACTGTGTTCCAAGGTCAATTTTATATTTGCACAACTTTTGTAGCTTGAAAGACATTGCTAATCATGCTATTAGTTCACAAAATTCTGCAACTTTTGCAATTCTTATTTTACAAATAATTATACTGAAACCTTCTTCATGACAATCATGGTAAAAAACCCACATAATTTAGGTTTCTTCCCAATTATTCAACTGCTATGGACCCCGATGTGGCCATATTAAAATTAATTTTAGTATTTAAGTGAAACAAAGCATTCCCCAATAGTTTTGTTTATTTTATATCTAAGTGCAGAGAAACTATGTAGATCTCAATAGCAAGAAATACCTATAACTGACTGAATATTTACTAGGGCATATACCACCTTGAATGTAACATACTCTAATTCAACTATCCTTCAGCTGGTGCTAATGTTACCCTTAATACTAATCTAACAAACAAGAATATTTTAAAATACTGCATGATTTGTATGTGGCAGGACCATGTTTAAAATTTAGAAATGACTGCAAAACTAACATTTGCTAAAGTGTAATTCATTGTCATTTCTTCTCAATCAAATAAACAAGTGTGTCAAAAAGCATCTATATTTCAATATAGTGCTTGATTTAGCAGGTAGGTTCAATAAGACACATGACATTTCAGGTACGATTTAAATAATTGAATGCTCAAAAAATTGCCATATCCACCGCTGAGCTTAAGCTGTTTCATAGCATGTCCCTCAGCTGATGCTCAAGGCATTACCCTGCAGTCTAAGTAAAATAAAAACATTAGAAATACATTCATATTCTCCTAGGCTAAAAGAAAGACATTTAATTTCTCTCCTCAGGAGACCAAGCTGCAAGTGCACAAACTAATTAACCATTAGTAGCTGAATGAGGAGACAGGGGAGTCATGCACAATGATATCTTCCAAGAAGACCCAGAGGACTGTTTCCCTTCTCTTACAAAACAGCAGCATTAAAGGTATGAAGAAAGTCAGAAGAACTGAAAAGCCTGGACCTTGCTACAATGAATAAGAATAATCATTAAATGTATATACTGGCACACAGGGAGACAAAACAGTCATTTAAATCCTTCTCTCTATTGGGGCTGTCAAACATAAACAGAAAGACAACTTTAATTTGTAATATATTAGACTACAAAAGCTTGTGTCTTAAATCACACAAATAGTCACATTTTGCTGGAATTGACGTTGCAAATTGTTTTTTTAAACTGAGTAATTTAAGCTTTCTACTGGCTCCTGCCATAGTGTCATCAGTGAAGACTCTGATTTTGCTAGGGTTTTTATGGGATTTAGAGATTGGAACATAGAGATTCTCCCTCCACTTCATGCTTTTCTTTTAAAACAGACCAAAGGATGATATTTTTGTATATTTTCCCCCTACAAAAATTCTATTCAATGAAAAATAAACAAACAGTATTTTTAAATAAGTTTGTATAATCTGAGGGCTTACTTGCTTCTGATGTAACAGGACCACCCCTGCTCTAATTTCATTCTGAGAATTATGATTGCCAAACATGGATGAGTTAACATATGATGTGGGGTGTGACTATAGCAGTTAGCTGAAATGAGTTATTAGTGTACACTTAGCCCTATAACCCCATAGCACTATAGCATCCCTAGTATTGACCGTTTTCAATATCATCACTGTTATGGCTTCCTGGGCTTTTCCAACATTAAGTCTAGTGCCACTTCCCTACTCCCAATGGATGATACTCCCAACCTACTACTCTGTTTTCTGTATATTCAATGTCCATGCTTTCTTAGGAGTTGTTTGTGTCAAACACCTCTCATCTAGAGGCTCTACCATCATCATAGCAACTTTGTGCTTCTTGCATGGAAATAGACTCTTTGTAAAAATGGGATGTCAATGTTTAACGATGACCTCTGATTTTCTCAGTCATTTGAGTTTTACATATTTGGACTGCACAGCTATGAAACCATAATTAAATGCAGGCCCCTCTAATTTCAGAATGTTCAGAAAACACTGGTAGATATTTTTTATCAGGCATTTTCTTCTCATAATACGTATCAAATCACATAATCCTATAGGCATAATTTTGATGTATGGTGGTGATATGGCAGACCAGAAGCTCTCAGCTTTCCTGATGATGTGACTCTTTAATACAGTTCCTCATGTTTTGGTAACCTCCACCCATAGAATTATTTTACTGCTACTCCATAACTGTAATGTTGTTACTGTTATAAATTGTAATATAAATATATAATATACAGGATATCTGATATGTGACCCTCAAAGGTGTTGCAACATTCAGGTTGAAAACCACTGCTGTAGAATGTTGTTCTGGCAATACAGCATATTTATTTTAATAATAGCAATCCCTGTATGGAAATATACAATCTGTCCAGAGAAAGAACATGATCTATTGTTTACTGAGCATCTTGTACCTCAGTTTGTTTAATGCCACACAAGAAGTAAAATCTGTGCTCTTTCAAATTTATTTTAGATTTACTTAATTTATTATATATGTTAGTATTTTGCCTGCATGTATATGTATGTGCATCATGTGTACACGGTGCTGATGGGGTCAGAAGAGGATGTTGGAGTCCCTGGAACTGGAATTGCAGATGATTTTGTGTGAGTTCTGGGATCTCAGGTCCTAGAAATCTCAGCATGAGCCACCTCTCTGTCCCTGAAGCCTGATCTTGATATGGGTAAACAGTAGCCTCTCACAGCAAGAGCTAAGTCCCTCTGCAATGAGCAGTAGATTTCTATAGTCTGTTCCATTAGTTTTCTTGTATTGTGCAGCTGGGATTAAATGAATATTATTCTGAGCAAGGTATATAATAGTAGTTCGTTTCATCTTGTAAATGTATAGGCTGCTCAAAGTGAATTAAATGGAGAATTTATAAATATTGAAGCTTCATCTCTATTGTTTATTTTTAATTCTAGTCCTGGATGGTTCATATATTATTGTGATTTCAGTTTGTCTCTTCCTGGTACATATTCAATTTACATCCCTGATAATTTCTGCATTACTTCTACCCTGCATTTTTTCTATTACTTTAAATAATCATTCTGGTATGCTTCCTTACTGATGTTTTTTTCTTGCTCTGCGTTCCCTATCCTTGAATTATGGCCCTTCTAACACACATTTGGGGTCTTGTGTGGCCCTACAGTCTCCCTCTTCTTACACACATAACCTATTGCCCTCATGATACTGAATGTTCATTTCAAATGATCCTTTATTTCTACTACACTAATTCATCTCAACAATTTTGCTTCTGACTTTTGATCACATAAACCTATATGAATTAATTTTCTTTAAAAATCATCAACAAAACTAGAAATATTATACTAGTATCCAAATTCTAGTTTTCTGGTTTACAACTATTGCTATAAGTTTGATGACAGATGTTTCAATTTCTTAAAAATTATGTGTTCCATAAAGTTTGTACCAAAAATAGAATTAATATGCATTAGTGAAGGTGTTTAATATACATTATATTTTGGTCAGTATATTTCTGCAACTTATTTTCTCCATATACTTTCCTATTACACACATAAATACTTCAGCCCATACTTACATGAACATGAGGTACATTACATAAGCTCCTTTCCTTTTCTTGTACTTGTGTTACTTAAGTTTGCTTTTTTTTTCTATTACAATAGCATCAATACCATTGTATAAATATTCTTATAGTTAGGGTTTTGTTATCTAAGACTTAATTATGGGTTGCATGTAATGAATAGTTTCATTTCCACATTGCTTATACAAAGTTTATGCTAATACCTTATTATCTATAGTTTTTAGCATTTTATTATGACTTCATATGTTCCCTCAATGCCTATGTTCCTGTCCCTCTTTAACACTTTTGTTAGCTTGATTGGTGAATGGTGTCCCACGTAATTACTTTTAATTTTCTTACTAGGGTTATCATTGACCATATTTTTTTACGTCTGTTGCTTTGTATATCACCTACTCTGCCATATCAGTTATATTAGTTATAAAAACTATAAGCTTTTTTCTTCTACTATGTTCTGCAAATGTCTTTTCCCAAATGGAGTTTAGCTAAACCTCTCCCCTCACGGTCAATGCTGTAACTGTCACATAGATGGAGTTAGAAGTGAGGGGTTGAAGTGACAGCCAAGATGGAGATGGTTAAAGAGAGGGCTAGAGAACTCTGAACAAAGGGCCTTTCTGTTTGAGGCAGAAATTCATAGAAAGAATTCTACGCTTCCATGCCAGCACTGAGCAATATCTCTGGCTTTGATAACCAGTCCATAGAACTCAAGGAATGAAAAGAGATTGAAAGATTAAGCAATTGAGAGCTATGATTGCAGAAAATCGCCAGGTCTGTTAAACTACTTGGGTCTTCCATTACATACTTAGAGGCCTTTCTTACCCCTAAACTACAAAAGAAAGGAGGCAGACAGGCATATACCACCCTTCTCTGCTATTCCCAGGAGCATCTTCTGTAATGCTTGTCTGATAAAAGGCAATGGACAAGAAAGTTTCTCTTACTTTAGTGGTAATGTTGTTGGATGAATTTGAAGCTCACTAACTGCAAAGGCAGGGAGTCAGTAATGGCACTGGCCTCATAGATTGAACTCTTCCAAGGATACAAAAAGACTCCAAATTGGAATCTTCATCGCAAACTGAATCCTAGCCAGACATACTCAACTGCTTTGTCATCTGCACTTGGTGTTAATGTTCCCTCATCTTCCAACCTGTACCCACTTAGACTTCCCCTGGCAGGGCATTTCTATTTCAGGCCAGAATATGGTCCTTAATTTTTCCATTAGTAGTTCATCTAACTGTAGCTCACCCATTGATAGACCTATCTGCAACACATTAGTCTGATCATCTCTTGCTATGCTCTTTACTATCACTCTAGTATGAACACTGTCTTCTCTTCTTTGGCTCACTGGAGCAGGCTCCATCCAGGCTGATGCAGTCTTGTCTCCTCGCCTTACTCCCAATGCAGTATATAAAATTGGCCAGAAATAACAGGGCCTAGATAAAGGAAGCCTTCTCCCTATATATGTTGCAAAATTTCTGTATGTGAGAAAAAGTAGATATGGAACCACATGATGCCCTAACTGCCTGTCTAACTGCACTATTCACCATTTCCCCTCCTCATCTTCACTCATCTTCAGCAACACTGCCTCCTTTGTGGCATGCTCCCTAAATGGGGCTTTGCAATAGCAGCTCTTTATTGCACACTATGGTCACAATAAAACTGCTAGCCAACATGTCTCAAATATCACACACACACACACACACACACACACTTTATCAACGTCCCACTATGCTTTGTAATATTTAACCCATTATCATTTTAAGCTTTTTAATTGTTTATTTCCTCTTGTAAGAATATAGACTCTAAGGTAAAATTATTTGTTTTTCTCACTGACATGCCTAGGGTTAATCATACTGTCTCACAATTAGAGAGCTCACTAAAATTTATAAAATTATAAAATATATGAATGACTGAATGAATTTTTGTCAATTCATTATAGCATGAGGTATGAGGAAGACATCATTATCTTTTCATACTTTCATTGTATTCAAATAGAAAATTAAAAAAAAATTTCTTTTAACTTTTCTTGCCACTAATGACAATTGATTCTTTATATATGCTATACTGGAATTTCTCCTCTTTCCACCCCTCTGAGTTCCTCCCCTCCTTTCTAGAGCCACTTCCTTTCTGTCTCACTATTGTTATTGCAGTCATAATAAAATTATAAAGCTGGTTCCAAAAATATTTTTAGGTTATTAAAATACAAATGTCTATGTATTTCGATTGCATGTAGGTTTGTGTACAATGTGCATGCTTGCAATTCCAGACCTTGGGAATGGAGTTATGGACAGCTGTGAGCTGCCATGTGCAAGATGGGAATTGAATCCGACTTCTCTGAAAGAGGAGTTAGTGCTCTTAACTTCTCAGTCATCTCAGTCATTACTTCAGTAATAAGTAATAATTTCTTAAAACAAAGAATCTGAAAATAAAAAATATTGTATAGACATTGTAGTTGGGTCTTCATTTTGTCACCAAATTTATAAACCTTTATTTTTGCATAAATTTCCTCAAACAAAATCAAAGCTATTTGAAATATGGAATGTGTAAGTAGATTGGTGTCAGGAAATTTGTAAAATTTAGTTTAGTTTTGGCTACTAGTGAAATAATTTGTCTAGAACTATGATTCTTAATCTTTATGGTCATGAATCCATCAAGAATTTGTCGAGAGTTTTTACATGTAGTTTATATTACTTGAGAACAAGATGAAAAGCATTTTGTAGGTACAAATACAATACAAAAGAGTTTTTAAGAAAACCAATGAGAAAATGGAACGTGAGAAATGATGAAGAAATCTAATGCAGGAAACAACAGGGTTAAAATAAAAAACATGAACCTCAAACCACTGTAGAATCCTTTGGAATGTACCCAAGTTCAACTGCTAGGCTTTTTATTACTGAGGGAATTATGACATTCAATATTAATAAAATAATAATTCTTCTTGTGTATTTGTAAAAATTCTGCTGCCATTTTTATTGTAGTTATAATCAAATTAGATATTACAGTAACATTTTAAAAAATAAAATATAATTTTCCTGAGACCTAACAAAAATACAAAGTAGTACTATTGTCAGAATAGAAGATGGATTCATGTAAAAGTATAAATTTCAAAGAGATCTGGTTATGTAAAAAAAAATGCTAAAATTAAAATATTAACTATCTTGATAATGTACAGATAAATTAACAAATATTACTAGTATAAGTGGCAAATTAGTCCTATCGGTTCCGGTTCCACTTTCGGGACCGAGTGCTGTCTGCAGAGTGAGTCCCAGCGCACTTTATAGCAGGCACAGATAAAGTCAGCCTGTCACCATGACCCCAGTTGCTGCTGAAGGGATTTGCACAGCTATCCACCTCCACCTCCACCTCCAACTGAGTGAACAGATAACTACTGGGGTTGAGGAAGGACAGACTCAGACCCTGCCCAGAGAGGTGACAGGAGGCGCACAAGCCCGAGTGCCATAACTGACCAGGAGCCACCTAATCGTGAACCACTGAAGCCATGGGCAAATGTCAGTGCAAAAACTTACATAGTAATACAAAGAACAGCAAGGTAACTCCAGAAGAAAGTGGCGATCTTACAAATACAAGACCTGAACTGAGCAATGAAGAGGAAACAGAAGGAAGCAACACCATAATTCATTTTGATGATCATTGAAGCTCTCAAAGAAGATATGAAAAATAGCCTTAAAGAAATAGAAGAAAATACAAACAAAAAATTGGAAGAGATGAACAAATCTGTAAAAGAAACATGCCAGGAACTAAAAGCTGAAATGGAAGTAATAAAAAAGGCACAAAATGAGGCAAAGATGGAAATAGAAAACCCTGAAGAAAAAAGCTGGAACCACAAATACAAGCATAACCACCAGAATTAAAGAGATGGAAGACAGAATCTCTGAAGTGGAAGACTCAGTAGCTGAAATAGATATATCAGTCAAAGAAAATAGTAAAACTAAAAAAGCCATAACTCAAAATGTTCAGGAAATCTGGGAAACCAGGAAAAGACCTAATTTGAGAATAATAGGAATAGAAGAAGGAGAAGAATACCAGCTCAAAGGCACAGATAATGTTTTCAATAAAATCGTAGAAGAAAACTTCCCTAACCTGAAGAAGGAAATGCCTATAAAGATACAAGAAGCTTAAAGAACACCAAATAGATATGATCCCCAAAAAAAGGCAGCGCCACATTATAATCAAGACACAAAACATACAGAACAAAGAGAAAATTTTAAGAGCTGTAAAAGAAAAGGGCCAACTCACATATAAAGGCAGACCCATCAGAATAACGCCTGACTATTCAATGGAAACGATGAAAGCTAGAAGGGCTTGGTCAGAAGTTATACAGATGCTAAAACAGCATGGATGCCAAACTAGAATACTATACCCTGCAAAATTATCAGTCACCATAGATGGAGTAAACAAGGTATTTCAGGACAAAGTCAGACTTAAAGAATATCTGTCTACCAATCCAGCACTACAGAGAGTATTAGAGAGAAAACTCCAACCTAAGGACCCCAGATACACCCATGAAATCAAAATCACAAACAATCAATTATTCCACAGAAGAATACCACAGAGAAAGGAAATACAAACAAGTTACCACCAAAAATGGCAGGAAATATGAATCAATGGTCACTAATATCAATATCAATGGTCTCAACTCTCCTATAAAATGTCACCGACTAACAAGATGGATACAACAACAGAAGCCATCCTTCTGTTGCCTACAAGAAACACACCTCAACCGCAAAGACAAACACAGGCTTGGAAAAAAGGGTTGAGAAAAGTTTTCTAGTCAAATGACCCTAAGAAACAAGCGGGGGTTGCAATCCTAATATCTAACAAAGTAGACTTCAAACTAAAAGCAATTAAAAGGGACCAAGATGGTCACTACATATTCATCACAGGAAAAATTGGTCAAGAGGAGATTTCTTTTTTTTTTTTCTCTTCTTTATTTTGTATTTATCAAAAAAAAAAACACAGTAAAAAGAATTTAAAATGTGGAAGAGT